>KK116661.1:26462-43192 GCA_000611955.2 Stegodyphus mimosarum | reverse complement strand
AAACTCTGTAAGTTGTTCAAATCTCGCTCTCTTTCGTCGACGAGGCATAAGTACAGATTGAGTTAACGTTTACCACTAGCAGATAACCACCGATAACCATACACGCCTCGCTACAGCCGTCTATTTATTCGGATCCATCAGCCGTTCAGAGGGCGCTGCTCAGCATACGCATGCGCTACGGATTTGCAATTCTAATCATTTGCATATCATGCGCTACTTTGCATTTCCTGAAAATTTCAGCTCACTCGCGTAAGTCCTTCATGGTGTTGCAATTTTCACAAACGTGAGTGTATTTGTCAGACGACGTGAATGACGAATTAAAGATTTGATGCATTCTGTAGAGAGAACATTTTACAGGTAAAATACATAAAATACACCAAAAATTCTTAGTAGCGAAACCTAAAGTGACATGACTACCATTTGGAATTTGAGGGGACTCCATGGCATTTGGGATGACTCCAATACAGACGTTCCAAATGCTTATAACTATGTTTTTATGAATCTTTTAATTCTTAGGAATGACTTTAGGACTTGCTCTTAGGGATGAAAACCACTTGCTCTTAGAGGTGAAAGAACAAAGTGTTAAATTAATAATTTACCTATCAAGAAATAAGTTGTAAAATCCAGAAATTAGATTATAATATCAGAAGATGTTTAGAAGAGTAAAACCGCTTCTGAAACAAACTGTAATCCGGCAATAGGAATTTTAAAGTACTGGATTTATGTACTGGTTTGTTGCAAATGAAATGGCCGATTTTAAGAAAGATTGAAAGAGAAGAAAATAAAAATAAAAAAGAAGACTACCTGTTTAGTCTAATCTACCTTTATAGTCTAAGTAATCTTTAACGCCAGCATGGCATTGTTACCACGGTATAGCGAAGTCATTTATACTACGTTTATAAATATCTATGTCTCTGCAAGTGATGAACTTCTCTGTTAGCCCAGCCTCTGTTCCCAGCCTTCTCTGTAGCCTCTGAGCCATTTACCTCAATTACCTGCACCCCACTTTATCTGTATGTGTATTCTACTTATGTAAATAACTTGTTAAATTTATGTAATTTACTATGTCAATTAAAAGCCAGAAAAGGTTAGTGCAGTGGGACAATACCATTTTTGTCTATGACGATGTTGTGATGCCCCCTGCACTTTTTCCTGTCCTATCCTGTAGCCCAATTTACAGATGAGTTGTTGATAAACCATTTCTCGGACAAAAAAGTCTAAAATGTTGGAAAAATGGTAATATTGGAGAAATGTCAAAACGGAGAACAAGTACGGAGAACTAGGTATAATTTCTTATCCTTAACTCCTCATTTTCTATATAGTTGACGTTGCCATTGCATTCTGATTCTAGAGACATTAGGTTGTTTAGAAGCAGCAGATGTGATGAAAAATGAGCAACGCCTTCGCCGGGATTCAAACCACGGACCTCTAGAATACGCGCCCAGCCTGCTGACCACTACACCACGAAGGCATGCGAAGAAGGAGGGAAAAATACCTTATAGGATGTTTTCTTGAAACAGTAGTATAATCCCAAAAGCTGATTTCTTACTTTGGGTGCATAAACTAGTTCAAAACCCAAATAAACATTAAGCGAATTATTGCTGTGTCTGAAATTAACTACAAAGTCTTGGAAAGGTTTTAAAATAAACCTTTTTATTTAAGTACAAACGCATTTCTTGTGCTGACAAGATCAACCACCACTTGTGGCGATGAAACTAAAGTAACAGCCAAATTTAAATTAAAGCTTAGGCTAGTAGTCAAAGACCACAAACTAAATTTAAATCTAACCTGGTTCAAAACCTACCTGCATATGAAATTTGAATGCCAACAACAAAAGGCAATGCAGAATAATTTCAACCTTATCAGGGCTCTCAGGATCTACATAAAGTGACCACTAGAAAGAAAAACGCTCTAACTTATTATCCAATTATCAGCTTAAATACTCTGTAACTCAGTTTACATTTTGATAAACAAGCGGAAAAAAGAAGCTATAGTAGAAATCTAAATCATAATAACTGGTTTGTTTCAAATAATAACCAACAAGGTTTAACATAGAACTGCATTTTCATTTCGTTTCTTGGAAGGATTCCTTTCTCGTGTAACATGTTTCAAAGATTAAGTAATTCGGCTTAAGAGTTTAAGAGCTTCAGTGTAAATTAGTTTAGTTCTTCCGTTATTTATTAATGATAAAATGTTTAGAATGGCCTAATTCCATCATGTAAACTCCATCTTCTAAAGTAAAGTGTATATTTTCTCTATATGATAATGTTTCTTTATTCATTGAACGGGATGAATATAAGTCATGCTTTATACTTCCAGTTAAACTCTGGTTCTATAATACTCATTTTTATTAAACAAACAATCTTTGCAATTTTAAAATGAAATTTTGTTTTTAAAGATATATTTTTCTACATCTTTTGACATCTTAGTTATAATCATTTCAGTTTTATAGGCATACATCTGCCGTGCTGTTATCCTCCGGCGTCCAGACTTAAGTCTTCTGCAGGGGTTTTGATTCTTTTGGTAACAATGCCACGATGTAGTGATGATACTACGATGCGCATTCAGCTCATCCTCAGTAGCAGATTGTCTTGCATCAGCTTGCTACATCCCGACAGCTCCTCCAATGCATTTCATCGTGCAAATGAAGTCTTCGGCCCATACTTTACGCTTTGGCTATCTCGGATAACATGTAACTACCGCTGTTTGCGAACTTACACATAGGTCCAGCATCACACTTTTTTAAGGCGCTGCGTGTGTGACTGCGAGTTTCCGTTTTAAGCTAATTTTGTTTGCTATTTGCATTTGGCGATGCGACCTCAACCACATATGTAAACTGCATGTTTTAATTTCTTTTTTACATTCATATTTTTTCTTTCAACGTTTATTGCTTATTTTTTGAGCACGAGTATATTAATCTAATATTTAGGTTTCATAACATTATATTGGAAGTCAAACATGAATTGTTTTGAACGTTGTTCATTTTGATAACTGTTGTTGTTACCATTCTCACTTGTCTGAAATTTGATAATCTATTATACTCATTTTAAGTAAAGGTAACTGGATTTTTATTCATATGAATAGCAACTAATTATTCATCAAAAATATCCAGCGTTTAAAGCTTGGTTTAGAAGAAATTAATTTTTAAACTTTTTTATAATCCCAATATAATCTCTGTTTCTAAGTTTTACAAAGCAACATAACTACAATATAACTATCTGATCTTTTATTTTTTCATTTAGAAACGTTGCAAACTTTTTCAGTTATCTCCTTTAAAAGATATAATTTGTTTTCTGAGTTCTAACCGGTCAGTAATTTTGAAGAATCTTTTAATTTATGTAACCTTTCTAAATGTATCTTTAACACTTTTTCTTTTTTTTCATTATCCTGTGCAGTCGATTTCTTTTCATGAATTTCTGCTTCGTTCACATTTTTAGTCTGAGAAATTTGGTTGTTCAGTTGGCTTCTCTTTCCTTACTGGTCAGTAATTTTCAAGAAACTCTTATTTTATGTAACCTTATTAAATCACTAGCTTTTTCCATCATTTGAGTAATTCATTCTTCGTTTATAGTAAACAGTTCTGAAGACAGATCTAAATTATTTTCTTCTAATGAACTAATATCTAAATCTTTATTCAAATCAAACGTTAGGAATTTTTTAATACCTTCTGTGGATTTGATGAGATTTTCTTCTATTTCATAGGAACAGACTTTCTGTTTTGTATCAGTGATAGGCTTACGAAATTTCTGAACGGATTTATTCATTTGTAAATTTACCTTCATTAATTAGCCTAATATCATTTTGCAACTATGGCCTTTGAAATCTTTTCTTTCTTTTTTCTTTTTTTGCATCGTTCATTTATAATCATGTAAAATTTGCATCACTCAAAATTTAATTTACCTCATGCAAAATGTAATTTGCATCAAACAAAATTCGTTCCTGTATAAATGATAAAAATTAAAAATTGACCAAGAAAAAAGCTCCGAATGAAAGCTCTCTCACACCCATCCACCTTTTGAGGCTCGTAACTGTAAAGGAATCTGGATCGAGGAAAACAAATGTTTTAATGAATTTACTACGGAAAATTTTGAATTGCGATGCGTTATATATGTGCTAAAATATTCATGAGAATAAATATCCAGGTTTGGTTTGGTTACTTGACTACAGCGAAGCACACGGGGCTATTTGCCTCACGGGATTGATGCCTTCGTGGACTGCTTTCTGAAGGAAATAGGCTCGTATACACATTACACAAGGGGTAAAACACAAAATCGCCCGTGCAGCCAGCCCGTCCGCGGGATTCGAACCTTGGACCAAACTATCAGTATTCAGCGAATTTAACGCTCGGCCGTTGGCGAGCGATAAATATACAGATTTAATTGAAACATTTAAAAGCGTTGAATGTATTCAAAGAGGCAATGTCATAAATTTTATAATCTGTTGTAATTATCTCATATTTTTTAATTTTCAACCGAAAGAAAGGAAAAAGATTATAAGAGAAATTGATGAAAAATTAACAAGAGAAAAATTTAGTGAAATATACAGTAAATGTACCAAACAGCCCTATGATTTCATCATGTTTAATTTTAAAAGTTTCAAGACGAGATACAAGAAAAACTTAATCCTTTATAAATAGAAAAGAAATCTGAAGATTGGTTATACGTTTATTGGAAGAGTTATAAAGTTTATAATAATATTAGTTTATCGTTCTCAATCTCTAAATTTGTGTCGAATGTACATTCCCAAATCCGCCTCTTCGTTTTCGCTTCTTGTTGCATTGAGTATTGTACAGGAGATAAATCGTTAAAAATTTCAGAAAGAAAAGTTGAATAAAAGCATACTTATAAACATTATAAATCTCTGTTAAATTCTTTCAATGCTAAAACTGTGACAGAGGAAAAAGTGTCATTAATAAACTAGTTAATAATGCATTCTTTGAAATGCATTTGCATGGGTCTTGTTTACAGGACCTGCTACGCAGGTTTTATGAGGCAAAACGACACTAAATCCTGGTTTAACGTATAAAAAATGGTCTAAAGACTATCAAAAGAGGGGGAAAAACAGCATACAAACATGATATATGTCATTTAAAAAATACAGATGCTAAGACTAGAAATAATGCATGTGATAAAAATATGATAGAAGATTTAACCGTGAAAGAATAGAAAGAAGGATCGTTAGATTTATCATACAAGAATAAAAAGACATGCGGAATGAGATACTCTGTAAAACGCAATGAGAAAACAAAAACTAAAATTTCGCACCGAACATTTTCTTAAAACCGCAAACCCATGTCGAAACGTATTTGTTATATTTGAGGCTCCAAAGAAAGAACTTTTTTTACTTCAAGCATCTTGTCAAAAGAAAAAATAAACAGTCTTTAAAGATATACATTATAATCCTGAAACAGGTTATTGTGACGCGAAAGAACTGCAGAGGAAAAACAAAATGCCTAAAAAAGAAATTTGATTAGAAATTTTAAAAGGACAAGAGTATACGTTCCTAGCATTGATGATCAATGGAAAGTAGTTTTATTATTTTGAAAACCTTTTACTAAATATAACGGAGGAATAAATTATTTATTAACCGAAACTGATTGTTTTAAGAAAATGCGTGGACTATATAAAAACAGAAAATGTTATGGAAACAGAAGACAAAAAGGTGTATCAAATAATATTTAAAGAATGAGTTCCTATTAAGATTCAGACAGGTAAGGATACACAGTTTATCAGTAAAGAGACTCAGCATTGGTTTAAAAATAACAATATTCATTGGTTTTCTGCAGAAAATATACAAATTACTGAAATCAAATGGGCTTATAGTCGAAATATTTAATAGGACTTTAAATGAAGTTTGTTTATTTAAAATTATTTAAATAAAAAAATTAGAAAATATTTGCATGCAACTGGAACTAAAAGATATAGAGACATGCTAGATAAATTAGTTAAAAATTATAATACATATCATCGATATATGAAAACGACACCCAGAGAAGAACCTGATAAAGATACAGAACCTGAAGTTTACAAGAATTTAAGTAAACCTATAGAAATTAAAATACCTAAATTAAAAATCTGATGTGTACACCACATGACTTCCTTGTAGGAATATTAAATTATACGAATTTTTTCCTGCATTTCATTTAAACGTATTTCCTCGAATTTCATTAAAGATAATTTCTGGTTCAATTAATTCCGTTCTCACTTCACGGCAAAGAAAAAAAAAATCATAAAAATTCAAAATATTTTCATTAAAATTTGAAAGATATAGAAAAATATAAAAAACAAATGCACTTAAAACAATTTTTACAATTAAAATTACAGTTTCTATGCAAAAACAAGCAATTTGGCCAGCAGACAAGAAGGCAGATTTTTCGGTGCACAAAATCAAAAGTTTCCTTTTGCTCCCACACGACAAAAAGACACTGAATGAGCAGAAAGACTTAATTCACTATTCTTCAAAGTTTCAAATGTGAACAAATATGATTGCTATGGAAAAAACAATTAGGCTTAGACGCACTCAAACAACTTTTAAATTGTCGATAATTCTACGACTATAGCATGCTAGTTAACTAAAGCCATAAAAACTCTAACCGGAAGATAAGAACAACATAATTCAATCATTTTTAAAGCAAAAAAAAAATGTACAATTTGCAAACATATAAAAGTAAAGAAACTGAGCTCAAGGAGCTGAGTGACAGAATGGATATATAAATACATATATTTTTATACTTTAGGTGCGGCCGATTGCAACCAAAATAGGAAATGCACATCTGCATCGACCGTCCTACATATAAAATTTCAACGTTCTGAGGCTTCTCGTTTTTAAGTTATGAGAGATACATACATACGTACCTATGTACGTACGTATAGACGCCACGAATAAATCTCTTCTGAATCCATTTTAAATCAGTTTCATAATTCGTTTGGGAAAAAAGAGACCTTTATTCTGTCCTAGGCCTAGCACAGGCGTAAAGGTGAACACAACAGGAAAAACGCGTAAAAGGCCCTTTATTTATCACAAGCTCTATAACAGAAGACAGGAACTTAACGTGCTTACACAGAACACCGTCCATTTGCGATGAGAACTTGAACAATAACAATAATTTTAAAAAGGTAAGGAGGTAGCTACACAATTCAATTCAATCTAATAGGCTGACTCATACATCGGCGATATACTATCTAGACGGCCAGAATGCATAGCCGCTTTAAAAATTAAGATCAAGCCGTCCAACTGGGATAGTGGTTAGGGATGCTAACTGCTGTATAAAAGGGCTCCTTTTCGAATTTCGGATAAGGCATGGATGATTGTAAATGTATAATGTCTGTGCGGTATAGGGGTACACATGGCATAGACATGGGGGGAGCCGAAAGTCCTTTCGAGAGATTGGTGATATGGGAAGAAGAATGAGAGACCATCCGAACCGTCAACAGACGCAATCTTGCTCTCCTTTTCATCGGCTTGTTCTGATGTTACTCTCAGACAAGTGAGATTCACAACACAACAACAAGATTAACAGCTGGAGGACAAAATAGCAAACGCCTGCTTCACTAGCGAAATCACGCTCTATCTAACCTTTTCGTTTCAACCATTTAAATACTTTCATTTACCTACTTAATTTGCATCCTGGCTAAGAATTTCAAGAGAAGTAACAGAATTCAGGAAAGGTTCAAAAATTAAAGTAACTGTTAGGAAAACTAAACAAGATCCTTATACATTTACAATGCATAAAATAAATTGCTATGATTTTTAAGTATTAGCAAAGTAAAGTAAGTACTATAATTTTTAAATAATATTAGTAGTCCAAAGGAGCAAATTTGCATAGAAGGACTGTTTCTTTCGTTTTGGTACTTTGCTTTGATACACTAAAAGCGTTGTTTCCCTTTTCAAATTGTTCCACCAAATATTATAACCTTGTATTATATTTAAAGAAATTAAATAATGAACAATCTGCATCAATGTATGTATGTTTCTTTCATTATGATAAAACAACGGTACCTAGAGCCATCCAATTTTGAACATTGAACGTTTCCACCCGAAAAAGAAGCCCAAATTTGAAATATGGAATTTGTTTTATTATCGATTTCACATTTTGTAAAACTTTAACGAATTTTTTGATAAACAAACTCAAGGATTTCAGAGTGAGCAATAGCAACGTTGTAAAGAAAAAACATTTTTATCTCCAGCGCGCGAGACTGTGTATCGGAAATTTTTAAGATATGCTCATTTTAAAATTATTTTGCGATATTGCTGTTGAACTGAATTTTATGGTATAAGTACGACGAACATGATATTTAATACATAAAAGTAACACACAAAATAAAAAAAAAAAGTCCCTTTGGACGTAATTTAAAATCTGAAAACTTTCAGATTTTTATTTTCCTTTCTTTCTTTCTTTTTTTATTTTTATTTAAAAAAAATATATCGTTCGACTTTACGCTGTCAAATGTATTTTATTAAAGTTTACTAAAAGCATTTTTTATCAAATAGTTAAGGTTCTTGTAATGTAAAGAAAAACGCTGCGTTAGAAATTGAATTTGGTTTCCTAGTCTTGTCTGTAGCAAAAAACAATATTTTTAGCTGTTACGCAGTGAAAGCCGTCTTCAAGGATACTTGTATCTTACTTATAAATCCGGTTTTATAGAGCATAAAGAGCTTTAAGTTCACGGTGCAAGTTTCCCAATGAAACTCTTAAACTATGTCTTTATACATTTATTGATGTGAATGCAACGGTTGAAAACATCGTTTGATCTTTCGTACTCGGATACTAAAACAAGATGTCATATAAAAGTCATCGATCCTCTCAGGAATAAGGTGCCTTCGAAATCTGTTTTCTTAGATGCAGAAGCTTTCGTAATCTTCAAATACATATGGAGAAGAATTCGAAAAAGGTAAATGTTGCAACAATACACTAAAGTGTTTTCAGTAAATGCATCTCTGAATTTCGAATTTTATATATCATAAAAATTTTGTTTTTCTGAATGTAAAGAATTTCAATTGATTTTAAGATTAACTAAAACAAAGCCTGTCATATAACAAATATGGCGGCAAATAACATATATGTAACAGTATCATATGTCATATAACAAACATTCTAAGGTGTTTTCAGTAAATGAATCTCTGAATTTCGGTTTTTATATATTATAAAACTTTAGTTTTTCTGAATGTAAAGAATTTCAGTTGATTTTAAGATTAACTAAAACAGATTAGATAGAGATAACTAAACAGAAAGATTAACTAAAATTAACTAAGCCTGTCATATTATAAATATTTGAAAAATGCTTAAAAAGGTATAAACAAAAATTAAACTTGATCCATTTCAAACAGCAAAGGGGGTTTTAAATTCTGTCATATATATTTCTGAGTACATTGCATTCGAAGTTCATTCGATCTCTAAAACCCCGTCTCGCACTGAAATATCTAATCCAAGATTAAGGTCTAAGCTCATGTCTATAGTATAAACACTTTTAATTTCAACGAGTATAGCATTTCTCTTGCTTAAACACATTTAGATATCTTCAGTACTTCAAAAGGACATTTTATTAGTATAAAAAGGGGAAAGTTAGAGTTATAACAATACTTTGCAGAACGTTATTTTTGAGACAATAGACACTTTGTAAAGTCAATTTAGAAGTCAAACAACAAAGATCAGCGTTATGTTTGCAAATTTACACAGGACGAGTTGCGATGGTTTTACCGAATCAGCAAAGTGCAAATGAACGAGATAAGATATAGTGAAAAGATAAGATAAGAATAGCTGGACAGAAGTTAAGCTACTGGCGCTATCTATTGATGAAACAAGAACTCTTAAAACATAATTTCCTTAAAGTAAAGATGGATTGGAATTAGGGTCGTTAACAAGTGAAAGCTTTTTTTAAATGCGAAACGTTTCTAGATAATCTAATTCACCAATGGAAGATGTTTTTTGAGTAAAAGTTTTATCACGGTTTAACTCTTTCCGTGCACTTCATTTCACATTATTATACCTCAAATGGAACACTGAAGACAGTTTTCTGTCTGTTTTTTTCCTCATACTAAATAACGCTCCCTTTCTAAACAAAAACTGGCTTTTTTTACCGTTACATATATCGTGCTCTCAAAGTTTGTTCTTTAGAACTTTGCTTCATCTTGTAATCAGTTATCTGAAATCGTTTGCTATTGACAGAAGATTTACTCCCACAGTCATTTACTCCCATACATTTACATTTACTCCCACATATATAATAAATTTATAATTTATAAAATGTTCGGCTTGTCATCAAAATACCTTGGCTTTAGAAATTACCATAATAATCTAGTAGTTATTCCATTCTATCCTTCTATCAATCACAGAAGTTCACGTTCAAATTATTTTCTCAACTACTACTTGAATTCGTTGCTCGATTCTTAAGAACGCTATTTCTGATTTTAACTCTTCTAAAATTTGTACCGTATTTTATTACTATAATTTGTCGGTTACACTAAGAGAGAGTTAAACGACAAAGAGCATGAATCTTAGTTAGAAAAAGAGAACTATATAGATTTTCGACAGCTTATCATAATTGGACACTTAGTCAAAACAATTTAGACTTTGATTCTACAAAAATTATCTGCAGAGCTTCTTAAGTTAATGAACTAGATTTCTTTGAAGCTTTTCACATTCATAAAAATTTATCTTCTGTGGTTAATGGCATTAATTCCAACTTACTACTTCTTAAAGCTCTCGGAATTCTAATAGCTTAGTTTTTCTCGTTTCATCACCCTTTCCTTCTGCAGATAACCCTAGGATGGTGTTCAATTTTTTCAGCCCGTTGTCTTCGATATATACTGCTGGCCACCCAAATTGCAACACCAAGAAAGACAAGAGATATCACAACAACATTTATTTAGTAGATAACAAGTTGACCAAGTATCAAATGATTAAATTTATAGTTTTCTGTGAAGTGTGGTTCCTTCCAGAAGCAGTAGACAGAGTAGCCGCCATTGTTGGAGATCAATGCTGCCACACCCCTCGGCATTGATTCAAAGAGACTTTGGATGGGTTCTTGGAGTACAGCAGACCAAGCAGCTTCCACACGTGGCCAAAGTTGATCTGGTGTGGCAACTTGGGATGTATATCTAGGTCAATCGTTCAGCAACCATGGACCACATGTTTTCTATCGGCGAAAGATCCGGAGAGCGAGCCGGACAGGGAAGAAATTCAATCTGACGATTGACAAAGAACTCTTGGACAATGCGTGCCACGTGTGGTCGCGCATTATCCTGTTGAAATATGGCTGTGGGCAAGCCCTGGAGGTAAAGAAGGACAACTGGCTCCAACAACTCGGAAATGTAGAGGTGGCTGTTTAAAGTAACGGTAGTGCGTACTAGAGGAGTGCAAGAGTGATATCCAATACCGCCCCATACCATAATAACCGGTGCAGGACCAGTGTGGCGGTGCATAACGCAGCTGTTCAGCATCCTCTCTCCACGGTGTCTCCAGACTCGAATCCGACCATCGTGGTGTTGCAGACAGAAGCGTGACTCGTCAGTAAAAATAATTTTATTCCATTCTGCCGTCCACGTCCTTCTTTCATCGCACCTTTGGCGGCGGAGACGTCTGTGGTTCTGCGTCAAGGGTAGACGAAGCAATGGACGTCTTGCGGACAGACCACTCTGTTGTAAATGGCATCGAATGGTACGCGCAGACACTGGATGATGCGCTACAGACTGAATGTGCTGTGCTATGGTTCGTGATGTGACTGAGCGATCCGTCACTTCTATGCGCACAATGTTTCTGTCATCACGTGAAGTGGTGCACTGACGTGGAAGCGATCGAACACGTCGGTCCGTCGTACCTTTCTGCATCCAACGGTCACATATCCTCATTACAGTTGATTGGTTTCGTTCAATACGACTACCGATTTCCCTGAAAGACAATCCAGACTCTCGGTAGGCCACTATCCTTCCTCTGTCGAACTCGGGTACTTGATCAAACGATGATCGCTGTTTACTAAGAGGCCTAATTGATCGTTTTTTTTTGAAAAAAACCGCAAGAAAAACACAATTGCCGAACTTGAAATCGTGGAAAACTCCAAGCTTTAAATAGCACTTTGAAGTGGCGCCAGAGGCGCGAGCGATATGCTTCTTCGTTGAAATTCTAATCATTTGCATATCTCACCTCCGCTAATGCATGTTGTAAACTTCATGTTATTTGCATGCTTCCTTCAGGGTGTTGCATTGACGGTGGCCAGCAGTGTAAAAACGGTTGTCGCTCCTTCCACGTTCCAAAAATTTCTTTTTGGTTCTGAAGAAGAAAGACCTATATCTGATCACCCTCCAAATTGCTAAAATCTTTGCAAAGCTAAAGCTGCCTTTTATTTGCTTAATTTTTGAATATTATATCTTTTGGTTTGTTGTCATACCTTTTAAAAGTTTTTGTAGCCAATAACTGGAAACTATTCTTTAAAGTGAACTATGGAATGCAGATCCATTTTTCCGAAATTATGAAGCGTTTTAAAAAGTTATGTCATTTGATGTAAAATTTCTCTTTATGCGTCAGAAAGTAGTCTACGATGCAAGAAATTTGATGAATTAAGAAATGAATGTTACATTCTCTTTTATAATTTTGACAGTAATTGCATTGTGGGAAAGGGAAACAATCCATGGCCTAACACGTGTTATTTTCCCCACCTAACGCTGTAAATACTTTCAAGAAACCAAATCAGTTATCTTTTTTATAAAATACAAAGTTTGTTATTCTTCCTTTCAAATAAAAATATTTTGTGTTCCTTGCCAGCGAAAAAATCAAAACATAGTCTTTCCTCCGAAGTTTCAAAAAGCGAATTTTTTGTTCGAGGCACATTTTGTGGATTATCAGCTTAAAATAATAATTTTTACCATCAGTAATGATTTATTTAAAACTTTCGGGATTAGTTTGCCATTTCAACTAAATCCTTATTGCTTTTAGTTCTTCAGCTTTTGAATCCGAAAAAACTCATTTCATCTGCATAACTCCAAACTGAAAATTTCATTTAAAATTTCTTCCCACAAAAGGGATGTATTTTACAGATAAAAAGTGGAAAGGTGTTGTAGAATTTGTTTTCAAACAAATGTATCTAAATTATTTTGCCTTATCATTTCTAATGCTTCATCATAACTTTTCTACGAGTCATAAAGTGAAGAATATTTAAAGTTTCGCAAATATGCAGTCTGTTAAAGAATGAGGCTTCTTGAATGTAAGTTCATCAGGGCTGTGCTCAGGTACTTAGCTTTTGTTTAAATGATGCAGTTCGTTCCTCTCCAATCGAAGCAGTGGCTATAATTTGGAAATGATATTTTATTAGATTTTAGTTGTAGATTCTGGTGAACGAATTAATTTAAAACTTTGAGAACTTATTATATATAGAAATGAGGCAGCTGTTTTATTTTAGTTTAAATCTGACTCTTTTAAACACTGCCGACTCTTTTGCGATTTTTGCTATATAACCCACAAAACAAGCAATATAAAATAAACGCTATATTTATTGTTAATTTTTTAAAAGTTATTTTGAGTTTAGTTAAGTTAGAGAAGGGTAAAACTTACGTAATAGGAAGTTCGAGATGCAGTATTAGCAAAACTTTATGATATTAGCCATCATTGCCACTCATCATTATTTTGCTGATCTACTTGCATCAATTGAAAAAAATTCATTACTAAAACGTTGTAGCCTCAATTTATAAAATACAGACCATTAATGTACGGCAATAAGCATCTGATAAACAGAAGTTTAAAGAACTCATAGGTGCTTTAAACTTCTGTTTACATAAACTTCTGTTTTGCACATATCTTTAAATTAAGATGAGTTATGCTTCACAGAGAATGTATTTCGATGTGATGAATCCATTATCTTTTTAAATTAAAAAAATTAGCAATTATATTTTCTGTTTCATGCTTCCTATTTTTTGTCTATTCATGAGAAAGTGGCAAATTAGTAAGCTGGAAAAGATAGCATCAGCGGTAAATTGCATTCGTTGTCATATTGTATAAGAGAAATTAAATATTAAAATCTTAAAGTAAACTAAGTAAAACAATGGAATATTTCTTTAAACATTTGTTATCTTTATGACGAACATGATATCTTTGTCATCACCGAGGAACGCCTTTTTTAAAAATGAAATTTTAGTTACCTTATATCTTAAATGCATTTCATTACCTTTGTGTTTTAAAAGGATACAATTTTTGTCTCATTTATTGTGAGTAAATCAATCTTTAATAATCTCCTCAATAGTGCAGCAATATAAAACCTTTAAAACATTCTATGGAGCATGGAATAAATTTACGTTTTTATGGTTGTTCGGATGGTTGGCACTAAATGTTTTTATAGAGCTGAGAAGGTGTACTTTATCGTTGCTTCTAGCGCCTTTTTCTGTCAAGATAGAGGTACTAAACATTGTTTCTTAAAACCATTGAACAAAATGAAAATAGGCTGTAATATTAAGTGTGAGAGATTGAAAGAAACTCCTTTGTATCCCATGTCTTAAAAGTAGTCTGGAATGTTTGATACATCTGGTATACGAGACGTACTTTCAACTTGAGGAAACTGGTATATGTTTTCCTTTTTTTCCAGTTCTCTTTGAAATTTATGACTGGCCAGATTTCGGCATAGCCTTTCGAAGCTGTTTTATTGTAGTCTTGAAATTAAATCGTACTTTTTGAATCAATTTAATGGATCACATAAGAATATGCTCAAGAAATCAAATGAATGGCATAATTAAAGATTTCAAGCTCTAAATTAGGATAATGAACCCATTGAGTTCCGTTCATCTTATCCGGGAATGAATATTTTAACAATAAGCTATTCCTTGTACGTGAATTCAGAAATCATCTTATGTCAATAAACTGTTCCTTACATCTGAAAATTTATTTAACTGACACATTTGGTACAAAATTAGTATTCAACATAAAGCGCATATGAAAGTAACTAAAGGGGCTCAATAAACTATTCCTTACCGATCTCCGGATCAATTTTATGTTGTATTCAAGATCATCTTCAGCATGAGTTATCATTTCTATGATCATTTATTTATAGGTACTTAAAAACTGAATTTGTTTAAAAAATTCGAGGAAACATTAAACATAGTTCTCTGGCCAAAGCAATCTTATGGCTCACAGAAAAGTAATTTAGCACCCTGAAATCCATAATTTCATATGTTGATAGTTATTAATTTATTACTTTTGAGATCATCTACTGGAACTAATAATCAGCAATGGAAACTAATAATCAACTTATATGTGAACATGTTTTGTAAACGCTACTTAGAAGCCGCGCTTTTGTTAGCAGAATTTTTAAAAACATTTCATGTACGAAAAC
The DNA here is from genome assembly GCA_000611955.2 of Stegodyphus mimosarum. NCBI lineage: Eukaryota > Metazoa > Arthropoda > Arachnida > Araneae > Eresidae > Stegodyphus > Stegodyphus mimosarum. The sequence goes on along the minus strand of KK116661.1, from coordinate 27,881 downwards.
TATACCGCAAAGATGACATTTGATGCTGTTTCAACTGTATGTCATGAATCTCATCCTATTATTACTCACAATAAGATCTAATTCTTAAATGAAAGTAATTTTAAACGTCTTCTTAGAAATATCCAAAGACCTTCCAAAGCGCGGAGCTTGCAGTTAAGATTTTTATCATGGTTATACGTATATTATTCACTAATCTCTTGACCTGATGTATAGTGTACAGCCTCTTCCCTAGTAGTAACAGGAAGAGGGACAAAGAAAAGAAAATGCTCGCCTATAAACTACACTGGTCAAACCAGAAGTTCTGTGCACATACATTTATTTGTACGGGCAAAACTGGTTAAAAAGGCCTGTCGTAGTTAAATTATTATTTTAGCAACCACTACACATGTCTGATCATCAGTAATGAAAGGAAAAAGGTAAAAAAAAAGCAAATAGAAACTTGAAAGCTTTCAGATTTTATATTACTCCCAAAGGGACTTTTTTTAACGTTTTGTGTATTACTTTTATTTATTAAATATCATGTTCTTCGTACTTAAACTACATAAAATGCAATTCAACAGCAATATCAGAAAATATTTTAAAACAGCATAGCTTTGGAATTTCCGACAGGCAGTCTGCGCGCTAGAGATAAAAATGTTTTTTTCCGTACAATGTTGCCATTCCTCGCCTTGAAATCGTTGAGTTTGTTAATCAAAAATTCGTTAAAGTTTTACAAAGTATGAAATTAACACAAATTCGAAATTCAAAATTCGGTCTTCCAGTTGCTCATTTTCGGGTATAGGATTACATTATTCAAAATTTGATGGCCCTAGGCATCATCGTTTTATCACAGTGCGAGAAACATACATGGATTCAGGCAGATTCTTTATTATTTAATTTCTTTAAATATAATACAGGGCGGTAATATTTGGTGGCAACAATTTAAAAAGCGATTCGCCGTTTATAGGGAAACGACGCAAAATGCCGTTTCGAGACTAATAGCCCTTCTGAGTTAACGTTCCTTTTGGCTAAAAATTAAAAAAATATTTGGAAAAGTTGAAAATTCTTTTACGTATGGCATCGTATGAAACGGAAAAATTAACTGCAGTGGATGTGCGTATCTCGAGCAGCAAACAAGTCATACTACTATTTCAGCATATGCTTAAACTATTAATGGCATGATCTACGAATTTTCTAATTCCTGCACGGAACAAAGTATTTTTAACTTAGCATCAATATAAATAAATAATTTATTACTAAAGTTTATTTTCAAATTATTTATTTGCTAAAGATATTTTAAGAATAATTTTAAATAAAATATTTCGGTACTACAATAAAAATTTTTCATTGAATCTTACAACCTATCTTCAAAATAAAAGCCTTCATATTCTTTACTGAATGAAAAACGTTTCTGCATACAATAATATAATTTAAACTTAT
>KK116661.1:15979-26421 GCA_000611955.2 Stegodyphus mimosarum | reverse complement strand
CCTACATGTGAATCACATGAATTTAATGTAAATGATAAGAATTATAATTTATCGTAATGAGATTTTACGCAGTTGCTCTTACTCTAGAAAACAAATTAGGGGATTAATCGTTGAATTTTCTAATCATTTGAATTTACGGTTAAATTTTTATTCAAATGAAAATTGAGAAAATATGAGCTTTGGTGTCTGTAATTTGAAATTGAAAAATAATCCGAATACTTTTCTGATAAATACCCCAAATTTTAAAATGTCTTTTGTACTCGAAGGTAGCAAATAGCATTTTTCATTGTAAACAAGTATTGATTAAGGCTGACAAATTTCATAATCAGTAGCTGCCGCATATTGTAATCAAGATGTAGTAAAAATTTTTAAAAATATTTATATTATTCATACGTTTTATAGTAGTGTAATAAGCTTAAAATTAAAAAAAAAAAGAAAAAGGAAAATCTGAAAGGTTTTGATTTTAAATTAGGTTTTAGATTTTAAATTATGTCCAAAGAGGCTTTTTTTGACATTTTGTGTGTTACCTTTATTTATTAAGTATCAAATTCTTCTCACTTAAAACATAAAATTTAGTTCAAGAGCAATATCGCAAAATAATTTTTAATTGAGTATATCTTTTTTCCGATATACAATCTCACGCGCTGGAGATAAAAATGTTTTTTCTGTACAACGTTGCCATTTCTCGGTTCGAAATTCTTGCTTTGTTAGTCAAAAATTTGTTAAAGGTTTACAAAATATGAAATCAATAATAAAACAAATTCCAAATTCAAAAAATTGGGCTTCCAGATGCCCATATTCGCAGCAGTATTACATCATTCAAAATTCGACAGCTCTAGGTACCATCGTTTTATCACAATGTGAGAAACATATATACATTTATGCAGATTCTTCATTATTTAACTTCTTCAAATATAATACAGGGCGATAATATTTATTGGCAACAATTTGAAAAGTGAAACGGACGTTCAGAGTGATTCCATGGAAAATCACAAAACGGAAACAATAGTCCTTCAGGAACAAAGTCCCTTTGGACTAATAATGTAAGAGTACGATACTCGTACAAGCAGAATTTTTTAAAAATAAATTATTTTTTTAAACCGATAGATAGGTCACTACCATATCGTTATGATACCATAGAAACAAAATTAATTTTAGAAACTCTCTAATTAAAGAGATAACAAAAGGTGTTATTTTTAAGTAGATTTATCTTATGCTTTAGAATTAGCTTATTAGCTGAATATGTTAATTATTACTCCCCGAAACTACGTACAGAAAAAATTCGTAGTTCCGTATAAACTCAGTCTAGTCATATACTTTACTCAGGTTCTCAACTTATAAGATGACATGGAAAAAATAGTTTCTAAATTTAAAATGGGAAATAACGATAAAAGTTTGGGTACGTTTGCTAATGTTGTTTTAATCTTTAACTTAGAATAAACTGCATACAATCGAAAGAAAACTGTTGATTTTACTGTGAGCAAATCAGAGAAGATCAAAATTACAGACAAAAGAAATATATTTTGTGAGAAAAATATTTCGGACACTTCAAAATTTTTTGTTGTATTATAGAAAATACTGTATATTCCGTACTAGAGCTGGGTTTGATCATCTTTCAATTAACCTTCTATCACATCAAAAAAGCTTTCTTAAAAAATTGTTTTTATTTTAGATATGTACAGAATTGTTAAAATGATGATAAGTTTATTACATCGCATAGTGCTTAAGAACATTAGTTAGCTAATCTGCTAAGTTACAAAGGGGCATGCACCTGAGATGAGAACACGTTTATATCTTTTCTTAGTAAACTATAGGATTTCTTGAATCAAACTGACGTTGTGGTATCAGAACGAACTGAGATACAGAAGAATTTCTTGGTCATATCGTCGAATGAAAAATTATTTTCAATTTTGTTCCTGAAAACAAAACCCTTTTTTTGTATCTACGGTGTGTTTTCTGCATTGCTTCCAATTTTTCCGAAAGCGTTCCGTTCAGCGGTCTATTTATTTCTGCTACTGAAAAGAAGCTTTAGCTTCGGTTTAGGAAATATGGCTTTCATAATCAGAGGAAGTTAGGTGCTCCATTTTAATATAACTTGTCTCATCCTCGAAAGTTTATAAGCATTTCTTAACTTGGAATAGAAGCTAAACTTCTTTTAAAGTTTTGTTTCTACTTGGAGTTTCACTACTTGGAGTTCTGTTGGAGTTTTTTTATTCTAATTTAAGTTTTTAAGTTTTCAATATTCAATAACACATGAAAGTCAAAATTAGAATAAAAACTCTAAATCACATGACTATAACAAATACTTCATTGGGTGTAAAATTTTGTGACAGACATGATAAAACAACATTTAGACTGTAAAACCTGTGTGTTCAAATATAACAGTAAATAGTACCAGATAATACTCCAACAGAAGGAATTAACATTGCGTTGCGTTTAAATTTAATATAATATAATAACCCGTTCAAGTTTTAATTAAATTTATTGGGTCCAGTGTTCTAAGTGAAAACATTACAAGTTAAGTTAAATTAAATAATTCATTTATTAAAGGTAAACAGAATTAGTACAAAATACAAATATAAGGTGATGGTGGCGGTTCGGAAGTGAGAAAAGAGTAGAACATACCCATTAACAATCACACCATTAAAGGACCAGTTTCCCGTTGGACATTAAACAGGAAGACATGTTTAGTGGAATCTCCTCCGAGGGCAGTTGAATACAACAAAAATTGAATTGGTCGGCCATAAATATTCTAGAAGGAGAGAAAAAACAAGTTAGTAGTGGTAATTTTTTTAGCCATCCGCCCCTTTTTTATCTGGGCTCCCTCCTTCCTGTGTTGTCGACCATCGGTGGTTTTCTCTCCTCAAATTTTTCCGACATCTTTTCTCTGTTAACGTAGACAGCTACTCGGGACGAAGCGACAGTTTTCTGGTCTGCCAAACATCTCCTCCTCTCGTAGATCGCTGCACGCCTTTTTCTTCTTTCCGCCAATCACTCGTTTGGCGATCCGAGATGGTACAAAACAAGCCAAGTGCATGGCAACCCTAGGGAAAGAAACCACACCGGAAGGTGAAGCAAGGGAGTTGGTACGCTGGATGTTGGCGAATAATCGCCGATCCTCCAAGGTCATCAACCTGTCAGCTCTCGACCAGGGTCCCATTTTAGCATGGTGAACGCCTGCAAGGAAGCGAATCACCCCGACCGCTCAACCTTGGCGTGACGTAGCTGCATACAAAACAAGCTGATCCAACAGGGTGCAGATTTCGCACTTGACGAAAGATATTTCCCAGACCACTGTCTGGTAGAGCGAGCAAGCGTCAAAACAAAGTCATAAATCTTGATTTCCCAAAAGCAACGTAAAAAGTTTTTCGAAAAGAATTAAAGATTTCTTTTTAAATACTAATTAAATAAAAGACCGAAGAAAATTTCTTCAATTAAAATATAATAATTCACATAGAAAAATTTTTATGTTTTCTACAACACCAAACACGATCACCATAGTCAGAAAATACGGATCCCAGCTTAACAGAAAAGGGGGTACGTTAACAAAATTTAATTAAAACTTTAACACCCACTTGTGTAAGGCAAAAACTTTAAAAGTGTTTTTAAAAAAATTGACCTTAAGGGTCAACTTAACAAGAAATTAAACATTAAGCAAACAAGTTAAGAATAAGTATTAACTAAACAAAAAAAAAATAGTTAACCAACTACCTTAAGGAAACAGAAAAAAAATTATTTACTCAAGCAACTTAAATTCAGAGTTAACCAAAACTGACAAAAAATTAAATGACAACAATTACTTTTCAACAAGGCAAATAAATTTAAGATCAACTACAAAATAAAAACAAATTAATAACTTTTAAGTCTGAAACAGAATTAAGATAAATCATTACAATTAAGATATTTTAATTCAACAACTGAAGTATCTAAGTATGTATTACATAACAGAGGTAAGGGAGATGTTCTGGAGTGGAAATTATAATTCATAATTCAAGTGAATATTGTCTTTAAGTAAGCTTACGATTTTAACGTTTGAATCGAAAAATAATAAAAAACACTTACCCGTATTTTTTTAAATCCTGGCTTTTGCTTTCCCTCAATTTATATTCTGTTATTTGACCTCTGTGTGCTTAAAAATATACGAGCTCCCGTGTTTACGGGTACAGGTTGAAATGTAATAGGACACCCAATGGTTTTTAAAAGTAAATGGGTATAACCCTATTACACTTACATTTTTGTTAGTTTTGAATGTAATAAACAAATAAGTGTTTACAGTCGATGCCTTTGCACTTACAAACTTTGGAGTCATTTAAAGAATTTTGGTAGTACAAAGTTGGTAATGGTAGGAAATATAGTTATTTAGTAACAATTTGGTAGTGTATACATAAACATTTGAAACAATGTCTTATAAATTTTGATTAATAGTACATATTAGCATAGTATATAATATGAATAGATGTGATGATAGTATAGTAATAATATATGGTATACAAAATTAAACGTTCATAATATTTCATAATGTTTCATAATAGTTCAAGTTTGTTAATTCATTCATTACAGTACACGATAGTTCGCGATAGTTATGATAATTCGTGTTAGTTCATAATAGTTCATAATAAATTCGTAATATCCCGCGGTTACAGATAAAGCAAGCTGACATTCATCAAGAATGATAAGAGTGTGAAAAGAAAATCATTTCGCATTGATATCCTGCTACAACAGCGCCGGCGTCTTTTATGAGAGTTGTCCAGTGTGAGCTGATCACTGAGCTCTTCATGATGATGCTCGAGCAGAAACGTACCTGCCTCTATATTGTTAAGGATTTCATATTTATTTGACTATTTATTTAGACTTGTAATTAAAATTGCTTTATATTTCCCGTGCAACGCAGACGATTTTTGAAGAGAAAGCTACGTTTTATTTTCCCGTGCAACACAGACGATTTTTGATGAGAAAGCTACGTCGGAGAAATACAAATAAAAGAGTACGTACATTTAATGTAGAATAAATAAATATCTCGTAAATACTGTTGTCATCCAGAAAAACCTAGAAAAATCGAGATTATTCTAGTGGTAATTAATAAGCTTATAAAAGCGTAATTAAAACACCTCATCTCAGTTGTTTTTGTAGTTGTAGTTGTAAAAAGCGAACTGCTGTTTGTTTACTTAATGCTGTTATTGATTGTAGCGATTTCGCTGTGACATAGAATTATTTAATCTGTTTTGAACTGAGTTTTTGCTAAACGTTTGAGATATTGCGATATTGTGCGAATATCTCTGAAAAAATATTTCAGCATTTTGATTTATTTCTTGTCGAAAGAATAAATTTTTATTGACTTTTTTCGACATGTGCATTCAATCCATAACGAACCCGTACGCACGCAACAATATCAAGGTGAGTTTTAAACCTGAAACCCAGCTAAAACCTCTATATAATGTGCCGGTCTAATTATATCAAGCCATAGCTATGAAACTGGGTTTTTAATTAGCTTAATTTTTAATTAATTTGTTAAGAAGGAGAGTGTAAGATTAAAAAAAAATTGGCAGCTTTCTAGTGAAGAGAAAAGAAAACAGACGATTTTTTTATATAGTACATTATGTAAGAAATGAGTAGTTCAGCGTTACGGATGAGGAATCCGTTTTGCTTTTGTAAAAATAAGACACGAGTTTTTGATTTCTATAAGATTGTAAGATTTCAATAAAACGAAATAAAAACTTTATTGGCGCAGCCCTGGTAGGATCAAGAAATTATTAGATACCTGCGGAAATCCAAGAGGTGAGAAATAAATTCTTAGTATTCCTGCAGACGATAATTTCAGTTATTGTGCCATTTTGTTAATTTCTGGTTCAGATTCTAAATAAAATATATTTACCTTTTGTTTATGTAATACAAGTAAATATAATTGCAAATTATGTCAAATGTTGTAAAAATTAACATTTTTAGCAAAATTTTAGTTAATTTAAAATATAGTTAAGGTTTGCCATTTTATTTTACTCATTTAAAATTGTAACAAGTTGCAAGTATTAGCGTTGAGAATGTTATAAATGAATGGCTTGAAATATTGTTATTGTTATAGTATCATTATTAAGAGTGCTTTAGTTGTATAAATGAAATATTGTCGTGGTATAATTGAAATACTGCTAACTGAAAGGTTTGCAAAGATAGCAATATTGTAAAGGATACCATTTTTTTAAGACAGTAGATAAGAAAAATCAAAGATAAAACTTTTAAATGTATTTTAGTATCTGATTGTGTTTTATTACCAGTTGGTAAAACGCTACACTTACTTTACTTTCAGTCCGTGATTATAATTTTGAGTATCAGTGAGAAACTCGTTATAAAGTGTTAAGAATGGCTTTCCTGGGTAAAGCTAAAAAGGAAGATATAAAAGTCTTAGCTGAGGAACTTGGGGAGAAGGTACTTCCAGAATATAAAGTGGTAGATTTAAAGAAGATAATTATAGGTAGCAAGGAGTATGAAAAGAATTTCGTAATGGAATTATTAAACACCATTAAAAATGAAAGAATCGAAAAAGAAAAAATGGATTTCGAACTTGAGAAATTACGGATAAAAACAGCTAGTAAAAATGCAGAAGCAACGGTCAATTTCGGACAGTTTGATGAGAATATGAGATCGCGTTATGAGCTTCGGAAGTTAATGCAAAAATTCGATCCAAAAGAGGGAGACAGAAGCCTCTATTTGAAAGGCAGGCTAGCAGAGCTCACGTAAAAGAAATAGATTGGGTTTCATAAATCTATTAAGCTTATTGCTTATAAAATAGCACAATTAATAGCACGTGAACCTGTCGATAAAGCTGAGAATTACAAGCACGTAAAAGATCTTCTCCTCAAAAGATTTAAGTTGAGTCCTAAAAAATTTCGTCAAAAATGTTTTCATCATCAGAAATCACATGATAATACGTGGAAGGATTTTTAATTGAAACAGAGAGCTATTTCGAAGAATGGATTACAGGTTTAAAAATTACGACTTTTGAACAATTGAAGAACCTTATGATATCGGACCAAATAAAAGGCAGAGTATCGAGTGAAGTAAAACGTCATTTTGTAGACAATTAGGCTAAAACCGTAGTCCAATCAGATTTAACCGATCGGTTAGATGAATAAGAGAATATGAGAGAGAATGATAGGAGATATGCTTCTTGTAATAAATTAAAGGAGAAGGTCCGACATGGCAACTGGGACAGTAAACCTTCAGAACAGGAAGGCTGTGGATTCAATCGAGTACAGTAGGTCCTTCAAATCTGAAACAGCAAAGGCCGAATCAGCAACATCCTTCACATCGGAATGGCAATACATATAATCCACAAAAATCACAAATTCGAAGGGACATTCCTGTTAATACAAAACCGAAACTCATTTCAAAACCTAAATGCTTTGTCTGTGGTGAAGAATCGCACTTTGCAAAAGCCTGTCTGTCCCATAAAGAACAACATACCAAATCTAAGGTAGAAAAGTCACCAGGAGGATTGGTACAAACTACAACAACGAGTAAAGAAAATGATGTAGGGTTACTTTCTGCCCGTATTACTGCTCCAATGTTACCTTTGGCTGAAATAAATGTTATCGAATTCGATAAATTAAAGAGGGTAGAAATAAAGTGTGGAAAGATAAGCTTTCAAGGAGCAGTCGACTCCGGTGCTCAAATATCTGTGATTCGGAGTGACTTGTTTCCTGAAGACTGTGACGATACAGAGGGAAAAATTAAAATCATGTCTACATTTTGGGAAGTTGAAACTGCAACGTTAAGAGTGATTCTTATGAAAATCAATGGTGGCTATCATGATGAGGTACCGATAACTTGCGCAGTGTCTAAACAATTAGTGAGTGATATGTTGATATGTAGTACCGCGTATCGGGCATTGTCTGAAAATGTAAATTTAAGTGAGATCACGGAAGACATGCGAGATAACACTGTTCAAGAAGTGACGTGTGAAATCTACTCTGAAAGCAGGAAATCGTTTATAAAGTTGCAATGGGAAGATGAATCATTGAAAAATCTTTGGTCTTTAGCCGAGAATAATCAAAACTCATATACTTTAGAGGGCGAACTGCTATTGCATTCTGAAGTGATTTGTGGAGGAAGAGGGAAACAAGTAGTGTTACCCTTATGTAAATGAGAATGCGTTTTGAAAATGGCTCACGATGTTCCATTAGCAGGCCACTTAGGTGAACAGAAGACGAAACCACGCACCAAATATTCGTTTACTGGCCAACAATCAAAAGCGATATAAAAAAGTACTGCGAGAGCTACAGACAGTGTCAGCTACGAAGAACGGTTACCTACAGAGATAGAATTCCTATTCAGCTAATTGTAAGACCCGAGAACCCATTTGACATATGCACTAGAACCACCATTGCGTAGGGAACACAAATTTGTTATTTGTGCCGTAGATTTGTGCACACGGTGGGCAGAAGCTATGTCGGTCAATTAACAGCACTTTATTATAAAATCCTAATACTTTTATTGCAGAAAAGAAAATTGCTAAATTAAATAAAAACATGAGAGGTATTGTAAATTAAATTAGAATTTAAATTTAAATATTTATCTCACACACATATCACACACCACACACACACACACACAAAAGGACACACACACAAATATATATATATATATATATACATATATGTGTAAGATATGACGAAATATGATAGCTGTTTTAAAAACTAATTGGCGATCTCAAAATTAACATGCTAAATTTGGTGATCTCTCCCTAAATTCATCTGTTTTCCCAAATTCGAGATCATTCAAAATTACATAAAGCTGCTTGAAAAATGGTAACTAAAAGTAAAACTGACAAATTATGGCTTTGGATTCATAGTTGCATCTACGCAGTATAAATTCTGCTTCGCGAGGAACAACGTTTCTTGTTTCTTGACTTCTACCCATGCAAGCACATCCGCGCCGCTTACGTCGCGCTTTGCAGTATGAACTAGTTATCGTCTTGACATTAGTACGGTATTAGTACTCAACATTTAGGCGAGCCCCGTTCCGCCAATCGATTGTGGCACTACGGGTCCTGCCCCCCGCCGAGCCGAGGCCGAGGTTCAACCTCTTTCCCGACCCATTGAGAGGCAGACGCAACGCACCCATTTTGGGGCGTCACTGCCACGGTATTAGTACTACGTTTCTTTTTCCTGACTTCTGCCCTGCAAGCATATGTGCGCCGCTTATGCTTTCCTGTCTGAAATGACATCGCATCTTTTTATGCCGCATATCAGAAATTATCGTAATTGCTATGATTAAAGAGTATATTGTCTACAAGAAATTATTTTAGTGTGCCTGCAAATCTGCAAGGTGTTAATTGGCTGAATTTAGTTTGGTATCAGCTCTTTCCTCTCGCCCTACCACTCTGCCATCCCGACTGTGTTCCGAAAACATGACATATATATAAAAACGTAAAGTATCTAAATCTACAAATAAATTGGAATCAAAGCAAGGGAGTTCCTCAACAATACTAATAATTGCAACCGTGGATAAGAGGTTTAAGACTGTACCTAAACATATCAAAATAAAAATAAGAATTCATCAGTAGAACAAACTTCAAAAATAAAAATCAGAATTCATCAGTAGAAGAAACTGTAAAAATAAAAATAAAAAATCTGATATATACACCCCATGACTTTCTTGTGTGGAATATTAAATTATGCGCAATTTTTCCTGCATTTCATTTAAACATACTGAATTATCAGTTAACGAATTTTTAATTAAATTTAATTCGTCGAATACCGCATAAACCACAACAGAATAAATACACTCTTTAAAGTTCACTATATTTATTTACCATTTCACTTCGGCGCTAAACGCAGGCGATTCAGCGCCGCTTACTTAATGCGCATGCGCTACTAATTAATTCAGTTCTCACTTCGCGGTAAGGCAAAAATACATAATAATTCAAAATATTTTCATTAAAAATTGAAAGATACAGAAAAACATAAAACACCAAGTACAGTTAAAACAATCAAAAAACAATTTTTATAATTAAAATTAAAATTTGTACTCAAAAACAGGCTAAGAACTTAAATGATAATTCCAGAATGAATCAAGCATAATTTAATTCGCGATAACGAAACGTTACTTTGTTGTTGCGAAGCTTAATTTCTCTAGATTGGCAACAAATCCACAATTCTGCTAAGCTTCAAATTTAAACAAATATGGGCGCTATCATAACCAAAAATTAGGCGTAGCCGCACTTAAAAAACTTTTAAATTGCTGATACTTCCACAATCTTTGAATGCACGTTAACTAAAGGCATACGATCTTAACCGAAAGATAAGAACAACATAATTCAATCATTTTTAAAGCAAAAAATGCACAATTTACAAACATATAAGAATAAAGAAACTGAGCTCACTGAGCCGATCAACAGAGTGGATATATATATATATATATATATATATACTTTTGGTGCTGCCAATTGC
>KK116661.1:0-15862 GCA_000611955.2 Stegodyphus mimosarum | reverse complement strand
ATACATATATTTATATATCCAAAAGTATATAAATATATGTATATACTTTTTATACGCACCAAAAGTATAAATAAGTATATATAAATATACTTATATACTTTTTATACGCACCAAAAGTATATAAATATACATATATTTATATACTTTTGGTGCGGCCGATTGCAACCAAAATGCGAGGTGCACATCTACATGTTATAGCAGTCCTGTATACAAAATTGCAGCGTTCTGAGGCTAGTCGTTTTTGAGTTATGCGAGATACATACATACATATGTACGTACGCACAGATGCCACGAAAAAATCTCTTCAGAATCCATTTTAAATCAGTTTTATAATTTGTTTTGAGAAAAAGAGTCCTTTATTCTGTCCTTACGTTTAGGTATTACTCAAAAACATTAAATTGCATTCGAAAACGGTCAAAATGGATATTTTCGTTGAAATATGAGACCCGAAAGTTTTCGCGATTACAATACTTCCTTTTTACTTCGTACAAGGAAGTAAAAAGGTATTCGGTTAATGGAGTGACTTCGCTAATTTCTTCCCTGCTCAAGAAATAAGAAAAATAAACTAAAATCATACCTATACAGCGGCGTTTCGAAATCATGAAGTCGCACTTTTATGTCGAGAGACACCAGCTAAATTATGTTTAGGAACTTCTATAAAGGTGTCGGCACGCCATTATGCAACGGTCCCATAAAGGTATATATAGCAAGAGAAAACAAAAGCTCAGATTGCGAACATTTAAAAGTAGAAATATATGTTATTTAAAGGAGAAATACATATTTCAGCCATATTTTCATGAATACCAAACTCTCGAAGCTCTAATGGCACTTTCTGCGAACTCAGATTTTAGAACTGTTCGCGAATTTGAACTATATTAGTGAGTTTATTTATGACAGCGTCGAGTATGGTATTGCGGTACTTACTATTTTAATATTTTCCCTTTTAAATGTAAGCTATTTTCATGTCTTTAGAAATATGTAGCAATATCTCATTTATTATTATTCAGATTTAATTCTCTGATAAAAAAGTAGCTAATTTATTTACATGGTATAAATTAATAACAAGAAAAGAAATAATTATAATATATTGCTCCACATTAATTAGAGGTAAAATAATACAATATTGGTTTTTCACAAAATGTAATCTTTATTTATTTTTCTTTTATAGTAGTAATGTAATTAATTCAATTATCTGTTTACATATTAAACATGAATTTGCAATTAACAAAAAAAAATCCAAGTGTTTTTTCTGTTCAAATAATTAAGAAAAATGCTAATTTTTATACGTCGTGACATAGTTTATCAGGTTCTGTTTAAAAATTAAAATGACGTTAATATTCTTATAGCTGTAAAAAATTAGTTATGCACAAAGCTTGCTTGTGATCTTTTTTTTGTTTCAGCTTCATTTTACATAGCTAGAGGCTATTAAATACTATATGTTATATCAAAATTTTCGATTTATTTTGGATTCATTATAATTATAAGTAAATAATTTAAAAGAGATAGTACAGATAGAATTGGATGCAAGATAGTGTTGCGAATTTTGTATTTAGATAGCTAATTTTAGTAGAATTATAATTAAAGTTGTTTTATTTTCCCGAGCAATGCAGTGCGAGACAAATTGTAAGGAAAAACTATCCGGAAAAGTAAAAATACAGGAGCATGTGCATTTAATGTCGAATAAATGTAGTAATTGAACACTATCTTAGCTGCAACCGTAATTCCATTTGCCCGGCCGGTTTAAAACTATTTAAGGCCGAAGAAAAAGCGTTTCAGTTCGGTTGTTTGCTTAGTTATTGTTATTGTGATTTATTTAGTTCCATGTGAACTATGATATCTGAATTAGCTTTCTCTTTCGATAACTCTTTGCATCGCGTTGTATTTTAACCTTTTTAGTAGTTTGAAGTATAACCACTGATTATATTGCATGATAGTGTGAACACTTGTACGAATATCTCTGATTAAATTTCCAACTTTCTGTTACATTTCTTGAGATAAGAATAAATTTTATTAACCTTTTATCATATTTGTGCATTCAATTATTACGAACCCGCACGCAAGCAACAATATAATTTTAGTATGAAATGACGTAGAGAAAATGCAATAACTTGTAGAGGCATTAGGATTTTTGATGCTGAGAGAATTTAAAAATGAGTAATGCCCACTTCGGTACTCGAACCTCGGACCTCTCAAATAAGTGCCGTGTGGGCTGACCATCACACCACGAAGGCGTGCTAAGAAGGCGGGAGAAATACCTTATATACTCCCCTTTTAAAGAGCAACTGGGGATTAGGAAACCCAATCGCCAAATTCTGGTGGTGGAGAATCATCATCTACCACCTTTTTTATTTTGGGCGATACTGTAGAATCATTAGGATTTTTTATATTGAGAGACATCAAAAATGATCAGTGCCCTCCCCGGAACTTTAACCTCTCGAATACGCTCCGAATGTGCTGAACATTACACCACGAAGGCATGCTAGGAAGGCGGGAGAGATACTTTATAAACTTACTTGGAAATAAATTTTGAGACTATTTCTGATGGCTGAAATAAAATTAATTACACCATCTAAATTTGCTTAAATCAATATTCTCAGCATTGCATTTTAAAAGGAAGAAAGAAAATTCATAACTACAGTGTTTTACCGCCGAACGATAAGAAACGAATTCGTCAAAGTGATCTGTATAATGAACAGATCTGTAAAGCAGTAGTTCCCAAAATATGCTGCGCATGCACTTCCAAATTAATCCTCGACCGCTCCAAGGAAATAAAATAAATGAAAATCCAGGGTAATAAAGTAATCCAGAGTAATAAAAGGATAAGAGACAAAAAATAGAGTCAAAATAAGAAAACTAGTAATTACATTCTGAACAGAAATCTGCCAAGTTAAAATTTGCTCCATTTCTAGCAGCTGAAGCTCGATCAATCTGCTGCCGCTAATTCCAGAATTATTGTAAAGATAAAACGGATAAGGCTGAATGGGATGCAGATCTGTTACTTGCTGCGGTTAATAGTTCTTCCTGGAATTGGATGACTGAATGAGTTCTTGGAAATGGATATTCGAGAAATTTCTCAAATATGCATTTCCAAGTTTTTTGAATTTGCATATTCTTGGAAATTGACTCATTCTTATTCCTTTGGGAATTTCTGGAAACTGTTCATAGATTTTCGAAATTTAGCCTCATATAAATTGAGGCTGAGTAGTCGATTTTAAGTCATTTTGCACAGAATTTAAATGGCGATAAAGTTGCGTTGTGGTGGCGAATTTTTGTGCTTTTGACCAGTCTGTGAGACTTTACTGCGTAATTAATAAATATTGTTACGAATTTCACATTTATTTGGCTATTTATTTAGAATTGTAATTAGATTTGCTTCACGTTGCCTTAGCAACGCAGACGATTTTTGAAGAGAAAGCTACGTCAAAAAAAAATAGCAATAAAAATAAAAGAGCGCGTGCATTTAATGCTTAATAAATAAATATCTCGTAATTACTGTTGCCATCCAGAAAAATCTAGAAAAATCGTGATTGTTCTACTGATAATTAAAAAGCTTATAAAAGCCGAGGTGAAACACCTCATCTCAGTTAGTTAGTGAGTTAGTTGTTGTTGTTGCTGTTATACTTGTAGCTGTAAAAAGCGAACTGCTGTTTGTTTACTTAATGCTGTATTGATTGTAGCAATTTCGCTGTGAGATAGAGCTATTTTATCTGTTTTGAACTGAGTTTTTGCTAAACGTTTGAGATATTGAGATATTGTGCGAAGATCTGTGAAGAAATATTTCAGCATTTTAATTTATTTCTTGTGGAAAGAATAAATTTTTGTTAACTTTTTAACGACTTGTGCATTCAATATATAACGAACCCATACGCACGTAACAATTTTTGGTGTCAGAAGTGGGATTTTTGAATGCCATTAACTAGAGCAATGGAAGAACAACTAAGGCAATTTATGGCAGACTTTGCTGCATTTAAAGAGGAGATGAAAGCTGGTCAAGAGTCAGTTAAAGAGGAGATGAAAGCTGGTCAAGCATCTGTTAAGGATGAAATGAAGACTGTTCAGGAATCTGTTAAAGATGAGATGAGAGCTGTTAAAGCAAGTCAAGAAGAAATGAAAAAGGAAATTACTTGCATAATAGAAAATAAATTTGAGGCTATGGAAGGCAGAATAGATGCGGTTGAAAATAAAGTTTCTTCTGTTAAAGAACAAATAGAAGAGAGAGTTTCTGCCGTAGAACAAGAAATCGATTACAGAGTTTCTGCTGTGAAAGAACAAATTCAAGAAAGAGTTTCTGCTGTGGAACATCGAATCGAAGGAAGAGTCTCTGCCGTCCAACACCAAATCGAAAAACAAATTGATGACAAGGTTTCTGCGGTTGCGAAAGAAGTTGATACTTTAAAGAAATTCGTAGCGACGGCAGGAAGCAATTCGGATACTTTTAAATTCCTAGCCATGCCTGCGCATCCTTCTCTGAAGCTATCGACATATGATGGGAAGACCTCCTGGCAAGTGTATAAGACACAATTTTCTATAGTTGCGGAAGCAAATGGATGGGATTCCCAAGCTAAGGCCTGTCACCTTGCGGCTTCTCTGAGAGCAGACGCAGCGGACATCCTTCAAACTCTTCCCGAAAACAAAAGGCTAGATTTCGAAGCTCTGTCCGGTGCTTTAGAGCTGCGTTTTGGAGAGAAGTGTTTAAAAGATTACAGCAGGCTGCAGTTAAAATCCCGTCAACAGAAGCCTACGGAAACACTCCAGGAGCTCGCCACGGATGTTGAAAGGCTGTCCCACCTCGCCTTTTCGGAGTGCCCGACAGAAACAAGAGAAATCCTGTCCCTGCAATACTTCATCGACGGCATCCGGGATCCTGAAATACAGAAAGCACTGCGAATGGCTGATGTGAAGGACTTAAAAAGTGCTCTGGTGTATGCCATGAAATTCGAGGCAGCACAGCAAGCCACTCGTAGAGACCGCCACCCAATCAGAGCTGCTCACATACAAGAACCAGTGGATCCAATGACTGCTCGCCTAGACGATTTAACCAGAAAGGTGAATGCTTTGACACGGAATACTGGTGACAAGAAACCGTTCGTAAAGTGCTGGAACTGCGGTGCTGAAGGGCACATTCGAAGAAACTGCAGAACACCCCAGGGCACGGATGTTAAGACCGCGCCTCTCAAGAAGGAGGGAAACTAATTCGTGGCCATCTCGCGGGGCGGAGGTTGCCAGATAATGAAAAGCCCCAGTTTAAAGCGCTTCAGATTTCTGCAGTGAGTGGCGGCAATAACGGAATTTTCATCATGGGACAAATCAATGGAATTCCTTGTAACATGACGATCGACACGGGAGCCAATGTTACCATCATTCGAAAAGATTTGGCTCAACAACTCGAAGGTAAACTTATCTGGACGCCGCCCTGCGTTACCCTCCAGACTGTGTCCGGGGAGAAGATCGATATAGAGGGGAAATTAAACGTTAACATCACGTTTGGAAGTGCCACTTACCATCACACGGCCTATGTAGCAGAAATTACAGACCCTTGCATACTCGGATTGGACTTTTTAAGGAAACACAATTTTTCCTTGGACTTTAAAAATAACGAACTGCATTCTGCCTCTGAAGACATAACTTTATTCGAAATTAATGATGAAGGAGTGAAATCTATCCACAAAATAATAGCTCAAGACGATATCACAATACCGGCAAGAACAGAAATTTTACTTCCTGGATCCATAGCCGAAAATAGAAATTTCCGCTACGGCGTCATGGAATATCCCAAGAATTGTAATAGCCCTAAAGGAGTATTAATAGCCTCAGCACTCGTCGACCTATCAGGGACCGTTATCCCGGTGAGAGTTGCCAATGTAACTGATAAGGCGAGGGTTATTAAGAAAGGTGAAGTGGTTGCAGAATGTACCCCAGTAACCAGCGTTGAAAGAAAAAGTAACATCTCAAAACCCGTGTCTTCCGACAACATTATATCGGAGTTACTGCAGAATGCGCAATTAAACGATGAAGAAAAGAATGCTGCCGAGCGTGTTATTAAAGATCTTCAAGATGTTTTCTCCCGTTCGTCTTCTGACGTTGGTCGAACCAGTTTGACTCAACATAGAATCGATACTGGTGATCATCCACCAATCAAGCAACATCCAAGACGTCTGCCGATTGCGAAACAGGAAGAGGTACGAGCACTTTTAAAGGACATGCAAGAAAGCAATGTCATCGAGCCTTCAGCAAGTCCCTGGGCATCTCCCATCGTCCTGGTGAGGAAGAAAGACGGATCAACCAGATTTTGCGTTGACTATCGCCGGTTGAACGAGGTTACGAAGAAAGACAGTTACCCTCTTCCTAGAATTGACGATATTCTGGATACTCTTTCTGGAAGCAAGTGGTTCTCGACACTTGATTTAAAGAGTGGATATTGGCAGGTAGAAATACATCCTGATGACCGAGAAAAGACGGCATTTACTACAGGACAAGGACTTTGGCAGTTCAAGGTGATGCCGTTTGGACTATGTAATGCGCCAGCTACATTCGAACGTCTAATGGAGACTGTTTTAAAAGGTCTTTCATACGAAGCCTGTCTGATATACCTGGATGACATCATCATCGTCGGGAAGAGTTTCGAAGAACATTTGGAAAATCTTAGAAAGGTGCTTCAGAAACTGAAAGAAGCCAATCTGAAGTTGAGTACCGCTAAATGCAAATTATTCAGACAGGAAGTGACTTACCTCGGACATGTCATCTCTGCTGAAGGTGTGCGCACGGATCCTGAAAAAGTGTCAGCAGTTAAACACTGGAGACGTCCCGAAAATGTCCACCAGTTGAGAAGCTTTCTAGGGCTTTCTACCTACTATAGGAGATTCGTGAAGGATTTTTCTTCCATCGCAAGACCCCTTCACAAGCTGACAGAGAGCAAGCAAAAGTTCGTGTGGACAAAAGAATGTGAGAATGCATTTAAGAACCTGAAGGAAGCCTTAACATCTGCTCCAATCCTGACGTATCCTAAGCTCGACAGACCATTTATTCTCGACACGGATGCGAGTAATGAAAGTGTCGGCGCTGTTTTGTCCCAAGAAATAGAGGGCCAAGAACGTGTAGTAGCTTACTGGAGCAAGTGCCTATCTAAACCGGAGAGGAATTACTGTGTCACCAGGAAAGAGTTGCTCGCCATAGTCAAAGCCGTAGAACATTTCCATCATTATTTATACGGCAGAAAATTCCTGCTCCGCACAGATCATGCATCATTGGCCTGGCTTTTAAATTTCAAGAATCCTGAGGGTCAGATAGCTAGGTGGATACAGAGACTCCAGGAATATGACATCATCATCCGTCATCGCAAAGGACAGTCGCACGGAAACGCTGACGCCTTGTCTAGAAGACCTTGCCCGGAAAACTGCCGATATTGTTCCAGGGTCGAAGCTAAATACCAACTGGTTAATCCAGTTGCACGGCAAATTACAGCATCAACATCGGCTGATCCAGACCCATGGAGTGACAAGGAAATCAGGAAAGACCAGATGGAAGACCGTGATATTAAACCCATAATTGAGTTAATGGAGACCTCAAACAGAAAACCTACCTGGCAGGATATTTCGAGCTATAGTCCCACGACAAAACAATATTGGGCTCTCTGGGACTCACTCCATATTCGAAACGGCGTCTTGTACCGAAAATTCGAATCGGATGATGGAAAAACATTCCGATGGCAGCTGGTACTCCCAAGATCCCGAATCCCGGACGTCCTTAAAGAACTACATAGCAGCCCTGCAGGAGGTCACTTCGGAATAATGAAGACCTTGCAGAGAGTTCGGGAGCGTTTCTACTGGAATAATGCAAAGGATGACGTGCAAAAGTGGTGCCGAACTTGCGATGCCTGTGCAAGTCGGAAAGGACCGAAGAAACGCAGCCGGGGGAAGCTGCAACGTTACAATGTAGGAGCACCTTTTGAACGTATCGCCTTTGACATCTTAGGACCTCTGCCACGAACTGCTGATGGCAACAAATACATCCTCGTTGCCATTGATTACTTCACCAAGTGGCCTGAAGCGTATCCTATTCCTGATCAAGAGGCTGTCACAGTAGCAGAGATGATGATACAGCACTGGATTTCCAGATTCGGAGTGCCTCTTCAGTTACATTCCGATCAGGGAAGGAATTTTACCTCGGCTGTAGTCAAGGAACTCTGCAAGCTACTCGGCATTGACAAAACCCAAACGACGCCTTTACATCCCCAGTCGGACGGTATGGTAGAGAGGTTTAATCGAACCATCCTCAATAACCTCTCATTAGTGGTTTCCAGAAACCAACAGGACTGGGACAAGAAGTTGCCACTATTTTTACTGGCTTACCGCAGTGCTGTCCACGAGACTACCGGCTATT
This sequence comes from Stegodyphus mimosarum, assembly GCA_000611955.2. NCBI lineage: Eukaryota > Metazoa > Arthropoda > Arachnida > Araneae > Eresidae > Stegodyphus > Stegodyphus mimosarum. Next base: position 7,483 of record KK116661.1, on the reverse strand, counting down.
CCCCATCTCAGATGCTCTTCGGTCGTGACCTTCGTCTGCCATGTGATCTTTTGTTTGGTCGCCCTCCGGATGCGCCTTCATCGCCTGAGGAATACATTCAAGACCTCCAGGCCCGGTTTGAAGTGATGCACAACTTTGCACGAGAGCGAGTCAACTTGGCGACGGAGAAGATGAAGACCCGCTACGACACGAGAGCTACTGGACATCGTTTCAACGAAGGAGACAAGGTGTGGTTATGGAATCCGACTCGTCGAAAAGGACTTTCTCCGAAACTACAATCACCTTGGGATGGTCCTTACACAGTCCTAAACAGGCTGAACGACGTCGTGGTTCGGATCCGTAAGTCATCGAACTCTAAACCTAAAGTCGTTCATTACGACAGGTTAGTTCATTACTATGGCCATAGTACGTAGTGTATATAATTGTAAATAGTAATGTACATAGTATAAGACCATGGTCCTATTTGTATTTAGTATTTGATTTGTATTTGTTAAGTAGTAGTATTTGATAAGTATTTGTGTTTAATAGCATTTGTATTTGATAGTATTTGTACTTAGTATTTGAATTGTATTTCGCGTTGGATAGAATTTAATTTGCTGAAAGTCACTTATTTTAATTATTGTTTATTTTGTTATTATAAAGTAATGTTTATTATAGCACTGATGCTTTAGTTGTAAGTTTGGCTTCCTGTCCAGGGATTGTACTGCCCGGGACGTGCAGTCCTTGGGAAGGGGGTAATGTTACGAATTTCACATTTATTTGGCTATTTATTTAGAATTGTAATTAGATTTGCTTCATGTTGCCTTAGCAACGCAGACGATTTTTGAAGAGAAAGCTACGTCGAAAAAAAAATAACAATAAAAATAAAAGAGCGCGTGCATTTAATGCTTAATAAATAAATATCTCGTAATTACTGTTGCCATCCAGAAAAATCTAGAAAAATCGTGATTGTTCTACTGATAATTAAAAAGCTTATAAAAGCCGAGGTGAAACAACTCATCTCAGTTAGTTGTTGTTGTTGCTGTTATACGTGTAGCTGTAAAAAGCGAACTGCTGTTTGTTTACTTAATGCTGTATTGATTGTAGCAATTTCGCTGTGAGATAGAGCTATTTTATCTGTTTTGAACTGAGTTTTTGCTAAACGTTTGAGATATTGAGATATTGTGCGAAGATCTGTGAAGAAATATTTCAGCATTTTAATTTATTTCTTGTGGAAAGAATAAATTTTTGTTAACTTTTTAACGACTTGTGCATTCAATATATAACGAACCCATACGCACGTAACAATATGAATTAATGAAGCGTTTTGTCTTCTCTTACATTTGAATGTACTACTGCGATGCATTTTCGATAAGAAAATGTTACGTTATTGACTCGAGAAAAACCGCTGTCGCATTTGACGGAACTTCGTGCTGCGGTAGCAGAACTTTTAATTGGACCATAACGCTCGATTTTATGCCGGTTTTAAATGATGAAGAATGTGTGTTCAAACTGGCGCCTTTAACCCAAAGTTTTAACAAAATGTATGAATTCATCTTCAAGAAAAAAAAATGTTATAGTTTTTCACGCAAATGCCAAAGTGTCGCCTTACAAGAAACTAAACGTATTGGTGTGAATGAAAAAGAAAGACATCAGCTGCTCACCTTTTCCAAAAAGCTTACTCAGTTGAAAATAATATCAAGATTCAGGAAAAAATTCGGAGAAACATAATAGCGAAATTCTGAAAGATTTGCTTGAACATATTTTCCAGCAAATTATAGAAGATGCTTGATGACTTTAAATGTGATCTGAAAATTTTAAGGGTAAACAACGACAGAAAAAAAAAGCTTAAACTGAACGGAATGTAAGGTCCCAATAGATTTGATGTCTCACTTCGAATTAAGAACTGCGTTTCGAAGAATCGCTTTAAAAGAATTGCTTTTAAAGAATTTAGTTATAAATTACCCAATAAAGCTTCACTTTCATTTATAAGGTGAATTCAAAGAAAAGAAAATCAGTTTTAGTTCCTTTCTCAAACATATATCTCTGTGAACTGGAGTTCTACACTGATAGATACCAAACAAAGTACAAAAGTAGCTTAAATACGGAATTGTCAACCATAATAAATTTGCATATACTTTCATTAATATATATCTTATTCATTACATTCATTTATTTTAATAGTCATGCATCAAGACCTTCTAAATCATGAATAGCAATAGCAAATAGCATTTTTCATTGTAAACAAGTATTGATTAAGGCTGACAAATTTCATAATCAGTAGCTGCCGCATATTGTAATCAAGATGTAGTAAAAATTTTTAAAAATATTTATATTATTCATACGTTTTATAGTAGTGTAATAAGCTTAAAATTAAAAAAAAAAGAAAAAGGAAAATCTGAAAGGTTTTAGATTTTAAATTATGTCCAAAGAGGCTTTTTTTGACATTTTGTGTGTTACCTTTATTTATTAAGTATCAAATTCTTCTCACTTAAGTCACCGTTGATAAATTAAACGACAAAATGTATAGAAAATGTTGCTAAATACAAAATCTCGAATCAAAGATTTTTTTTTATATTCCCAGTCTAGAGCAGCTAAGTAAAAGGCTGACTGCATTCTCCCCCTGAAAGTATGAAATTCTTTTCCCCTGCTTGAGAACTACTCTAATAGCCTTAAATTATTAAAAACGAATTTAACTTTTTTCTATTAACTTTTTCCGTTTGTTATTAAACAAACCCTACTAAGGCAATTAGGCGAGTTTTCGCCCTATCCGAAATGGCGAGTTCCATGGAATCCATAAAATGGTGAGTTCCGCCATTTCTTAGTTTGAAATTAGAAGGTTTAAGCAAAACGTTTTGTTTAAAACTATAAAATGAAAAGAATATCAATTAAAAGAAAATGTAAACTAAGCAGATGCTGGAGACTGCAGTGCATATTACTAGACAGACATTTGATTCAAATTTACTATGTGCGCAAATGACGTCGGCTAGCACAATGGCTAAAGCCAGTGAACTAAGTCGCAGAACTGGGCAGGAGAAATTCAACGTGATTAACGTCGCTACCAAAAGTTCTGTCTATCTAAACGTTTTAGAAATTCTGTCGTAAGTACCGCGTCTCATTTATATCTTGGTAAGAGCTAATGAAAATAAAAGAAGTGAGAGTAAAATTCCAAATCATAAGAAAATGGGTTAGTTAACGTAAAACCCTTATAACATAGTTACTTAATGGCGGTATAAAAGTAGATGAGTTTTAATTTATTGAATTTTTAACAGTATAAATATACTGGTAGAAACATATGCTAAATAATGCTTTCGAAAAGGACTAAGAGTGAGGTGATCCGGAGAACGTTTGAAATTTTAAAAGTAGTTGCCACTTGAAAAAATGTTTGAGAAATGCTTCTACGTACCCTTTTACTGCTGTTATATTATCAGGAACGTAAAATGCGCTGTCAAGCAAAAGGTTCGATTTATTGAGCTTTGAATGAACTTTTGTATGTGGCCGAATTTTGACCATATTATGAGCGAGGAAAAATTAAAATATTATAGCAAATTAAAAAAATTTAAAACATAATTTCATTACACGGTCTTTGCAGAAATGCTATTTAGTTTACAGCCCCTTCATAACTCTCTCCATTTCTTGTTTCCCTAATATTTTTACTAAACATCATTAACTTGTAAAACATATGATAGGCCTAAGCGCTCCGCCACAGATATTGTTCTTAAAAGGGCTAGAAAAGTTGTTAACCACTGCTATAAAGTAAGAACCTGAATAATTTAGAAAACTGTGCACTTTATGAGATAATGCAAAATGTTATCGTGTTTATTCTACATGTCTTTGAGCAAAAAGTCTGAAAAATTCTTGTTAACTTCAAGATAGCATATCTGATAAGTGATAATAAAAAGTGATAGTTTTAAAACCGACTATGGGTAAGAGTTCCTTTCATTTTGAGCAGTGTTCAACTTCCACGATGGCAGATAGTTCAGCAAAAATATTTCGTTCTTACGTAGAATAAGTTTGCATGCACGAAGATCTTCAGAATCGAATGTATTTAAGATGCGGTTTTCTAAATAAATTATTCGTATTAAATTCTCAGTCATTTTTCTTGGAATATCTATTACTCTCAAAGATGAAAGAGTTACTTGAAATCAAATGTGATATCTAGAATGGTGGAATTAAAAGTGGGTCGGACATTTAACACTTTCATGACGATTACCGGTAATATCGGTCACCCACACTGATGGTTAGCGACAGTTTCATGCGACATCCACTAAATGCGTCGCATTGGCTGGCAACAGCTGCAAAAACGTTACTTGAATTGAACATCTCGCATTTAAACGACGTGCAAAAAAGCGTTTTCCTCATGAGCAAGTGTATTCATTGTCGGCCCTTTTACGAAGTGTCATTGTTAAAAGTTAAGCAATGAATCAGCAATAGCATTACATACAGAAAAATTAGCGAAGTGGTTGCTGTGTTTATTCCGTCTAGAATATCTTTACGTTCCACTTTTCTGTTTTAAATATGAATAACATGGTGAAGATAAAGTCATGAGGTTCTTTTGGAAGCAGGAGAGGTGAAAAATGAACACTGCCCTCGCTGTGACTCGAACGTGGACCTCTCGAAAACGCGCCTAGTGTGCTATCATCACACCACGAAGGCATGCTGCCAGGAGGAAGACAATACCTTTCAGTACAACGTCTTAAAAGAAAAAAATTGAAAGGTTTGAGATTTTAAATTACGTCCAAAAGGGCTTTTTTACATTTTGTTTGCTACCTTTATTTATTAAATATCAAGTTCTTCGCACTTAAGCCATAAAATTCAGTTCAAGAGCAACATCGCAAAATAATTTTAAAATGAGCATATTTTTAGAATTTCCGATACACAGTCTCCCGCGATGGAGATAAAAATGTTTTTTTTTTTGTTTCTGTACAACATTGCCCTTGCTGGCTTTGAAATTCTTGAGTTTGTTAATCAAATATTCGTTATACAAAGTATGAAATCGATAATAAAGTAAATTCCAAATTTCAAATTTGGGCTTCCGGATGCCCATATTCAAAAGAAGACTACATTATCAAAAATTTAATGGCTGTAGGTATCGCTGTTTTATCACAATGCGAGAAACATACATACATATATGTTATGTTGATAATTGTTCAAATTTTCGTTTGAGAAACTAAATAAAGTTAAGTTGCGTACTCTTTAGGAAAAATAAGTATATTTTTATTTAATTCCGTGATTCTTAATGTATTAATATTTTTTTAAGAAAATTTTTATATTTCGGAAAAAGCCAATGCTTCAAGGATATCTTTTCCTTTATTTTAATTTTATCAAGAAAGCTTCGTTTCCTCGTGAAAAATATTCAGGAGAAGGGCGAATTTCGCTGTGTCATCCTTCAAGGTGTGACGCACTTCCATAGAAAATTCTAGAAAGAAAATTGCATTGTTCTGGTTGCTTTGAATAGATTAGATACGTGATGAATTTAGACGGGTTAACGTTTCATCTACGAGGAAAGGTCAATAAGTGTCAGGTTTGGATCCGGATTTTTTAATAGTGTTGGAGTTTTTTATATTTTAAGAGTTTAGTTTATGTTTTAAGTTCAATATCAAATGAAAGTCAATATTTGGATAACCATTCTAAATAACATGAATATGTAAAGTTTGTGACATACATGATAAACACAATATACAGTCAAACTATGCTTCAAGGAAAACAGTAAATAGTGGCCAAAAATTTTAGCTCCAACAGAATACTTAAATTAATGCGTTGTGAAAAAATACTATTGTGTCCAGTGTACTAAATTAGAAGTGAAAACATTACAAGAAAAGTTAAAATTAAATATAGAATTTATTAAGAGATACTGACTTAATACAGAATTTTACAATGGTGGCGGTGGTGAGTAATATCATAAATAGAATTTTCATACCGTTCCAAACAGTGAGGAGTACATTGAAGATACAAGCTGGCGTTCATTGTAGACAAGTGAACTTCTGCCTCGTCGCTACAATTTTTTCTAAAAGGAAAAGAATGAAAATTAGAAATCTGAACAGGAAAAGGTAGCTTCGGAGCCTTCCGCCCCTTCTATGTGGGAGTCGTCCTCATTTCGTCGCCCAACCTAGGTGGTTTCTCTCCTCCATTTCCTTCATACATCGTTCTATGCACGCAGACAGCAACTCTCGTGGCTCCAGATAGTACTTTTCTCGTCGTCGCCAACGTCTCTCTCCCCGATCAAATCTCCGTCTCTGTCTCCTGTGTCTGTCTGAGTAGCTAGCTCCCAGCCTTTTTACTCCATTCGCCAAAAATGCTCGTTTGGCGATTTTAGATGGTAAGAAAACAGCCAACAACCTGGCAACCCCAGGGGAAAAACACACAGGAAGGTGAAGCCAATGTAGGTCGAACTCCAGAAATTGGCGAATAATCGCTGATCCACCAAGGTCAGTCTCATCTCAGCAGAACTAGCCTCGTCGACGGGTCTCACTCCAGCACAGAAAAAGCCTGCAAGTAAGGAAATCGCCCCGTCCCCACGACCTTGGCGTAAGGTTAGTAACGTTGAAATTACCCTCTCCAGCAGGGTGCAGAAATTTCCCATGACGACAGATGATTCCCAGACCACAGTCTGGCGGGTGAAGAAATCGAAAACAACATCATAAATCTTGATTCTCCAAAAGGCAACGGAAAAAGTTTTCGAAAGAATATGGTATTAGTTTTTTATTTTAAACACAAATTAACTTCAATGCTGAAAGTACTTCAATTAAAATATAATAATTACATAGATAATTTTCTTGGGTTTATTACAACACCAAACACGACCACCATAGTAAGGAAATAAAAATTACTTCAGCTAAAATATAATAATCAAGTATGAAAAAAATTTTATGTTCTCCACAACACCAAAACGACCACCATAGTCAGAAAATATGGATCCCAAAATTAGCAGAAAAGGGGGCACGTTAAAACTTAATTAAAACTTTTAACACCAACTTGTGTAAACAAAACTTTAGAAGAACTTTTAAAAAAATGACCTTAAGGGTCAACTTAACAAGAGATTAACATTAACAACCAAGTTAAGAAAAATATTAACTAAACAAAAATTTAAATAGTTAACCAACCAAAAGTAAAAGAAGAAAAATTAATTACTCAAGCAACTTAAAAAAAATCAGCGTTAACCAAAACTGTCAAGAGAACAAATTAAATGACAATTACTTTTCAACAAGGCAAAGAAACTTAAGTTCAACTACAAAAATAAAAACAAATTAATTTTTAAGTCTGAAGCAAAATAAGTTAAATCATTACCTTTAAAACAATTTAAATCACAACTGAAGTATGTAATACATAACAATCCTCCCCCGTTCCGACCAAAATTTTTCGGAAAAGAATCAATAAACTCTGACTTTACAAAACACATAAAAACTAGACCTAAGCAGTGGTGACAATGGCAGAAATTACACATTACTTGTACCAGAGCCAGCTGTTAAACTGACGAAAGAATACTAAATACAAAAAAAAATTT
>KK116660.1:599581-616505 GCA_000611955.2 Stegodyphus mimosarum | reverse complement strand
CTACGGCGTCATGGAATATCCCAAGAATTGTAATAGCCCTAAAGGAGTATTAATAGCCACAGCTCTCGTCGACCTATCGGGGACCGTTATCCCGGTGAGAGTTGCCAATGTAATTGATAAGGCGAGGGTTATAAAGAAAGGGGAAGTGGTTGCAGAATGTACCCCAGTAACCAGAGTTGAAAGAAAAAGTAACATCTCAAAACCCGTGTCTTCCGACAACATTATATCGGAGTTACTGCAGAATGCGCAATTAAACGATGAAGAAAAGAATGCTGCCGAGCGTGTTATTAAAGATCTTCAAGATGTTATCTCCCGTTCGTCTTCTGACGTTGGTCGAACCAGTTTGACTCAACATAGAATCGATACTGGTGATCATCCACCAATCAAGCAACATCCAAGACGTCTGCCGATTGCGAAACAGGAAGAGGTACGAGCACTTTTAAAGGACATGCAAGAAAGCAATGTCATCGAGCCTTCAGCAAGTCCCTGGGCATCTCCCATCGTCCTGGTGAGGAAGAAAGACGGATCAACCAGATTTTGCGTTGACTATCGCCGGTTGAACGAGGTTACGAAGAAAGACAGTTACCCTCTTCCTAGAATTGACGATATTCTGGATACTCTTTCTGGAAGCAAGTGGTTCTCGACACTTGATTTAAAGAGTGGATATTGGCAGGTAGAAATACATCCTGATGACCGAGAAAAGACGGCATTTACTACAGGACAAGGACTTTGGCAGTTCAAGGTGATGCCGTTTGGACTATGTAATGCGCCGGCTACATTCGAACGTCTAATGGAGACTGTTTTAAAAGGTCTTTCATACGAAGCCTGTCTGATATACCTGGATGACATCATCATCGTCGGGAAGAGTTTCGAAGAACATTTGGAAAATCTTAGAAAGGTGCTTCAGAAACTGAAAGAAGCCAATCTGAAGTTGAGTCCCGCTAAATGCAAATTATTCAGACAGGAAGTGACTTACCTCGGACATGTCATCTCTGCTGAAGGTGTGCGCACGGATCCTGAAAAAGTGTCAGCAGTTAAAGACTGGAGACGTCCCGAAAATGTCCACCAGCTGAGAAGCTTTCTAGGGCTTTGCACCTACTATAGGAGATTCGTGAAGGATTTTTCATCCATTGCGAGACCCCTTCACAAGCTGACAGAGAGCAAGCAAAAGTTCGTGTGGACAAAAGAATGTGAGGATGCATTTAAGAATCTGAAGGAAGCCTTAACATCTGCTCCAATCCTGACGTATCCTCAGCTCGACAGACCATTTATTCTCGACACGGATGCGAGTAATGAAAGTGTCGGCGCTGTTCTGTCCCAAGAAATAGAGGGCCAAGAACGTGTAGTGGCTTACTGGAGCAAGTGCCTATCTAAACCGGAGAGGAATTACTGTGTCACCAGGAAAGAGTTGCTCGCCATAGTCAAAGCCGTAGAACATTTCCATCATTATCTGTACGGCAGAAAATTCCTGCTCCGCACAGATCATGCATCATTGGCCTGGCTTTTAAATTTCAAGAATCCTGAGGGTCAGATAGCCAGGTGGATACAGAGACTCCAGGAATATGACATCACTATCCGTCATCGCAAGGGACAGTCGCACGGAAACGCTGACGCCTTGTCTAGAAGACCTTGCCCAGAAAACTGCCGATATTGTTCCAGGGTCGAAGCTAAATACCAACTGGTTAATCCAGTCGCACGGCAAATTACAGCATCAACATCGGCTGATCCAGACCCATGGAGTGACAAGGAAATCAGGAAAGACCAGCTGGAAGACCGTGATATTAAACCCATAATTGAGTTAATGGAGACCTCAAACAGAAAACCTACCTGGCAGGATATTTCGAGCTATAGTCCCACGACAAAACAATATTGGGCTCTCTGGGACTCACTCCATATTCGAAACGGCGTCTTGTACCGAAAATTCGAATCGGATGATGGAAAAACATTCCGATGGCAGCTGGTACTCCCAAGATCCCGAATCCCGGACGTCCTTAAAGAACTACATAGCAGCCCTGCAGGAGGTCACTTCGGAATAATGAAGACCTTGCAGAGAGTTCGGGAGCGTTTCTACTGGAATAATGCAAAGGATGACGTGCAAAAGTGGTGCCGAACTTGCGATGCCTGTGCAAGTCGGAAAGGACCGAAGAAACGCAGCCGGGGGAAGCTGCAACGTTACAATGTAGGAGCACCTTTTGAACGTATCGCCTTTGACATCTTAGGACCTCTGCCACGAACTGCTGATGGCAACAAATACATCCTCGTTGCCATTGATTACTTCACCAAGTGGCCTGAAGCGTATCCTATTCCTGATCAAGAGGCTGTCACAGTAGCAGAGATGATGATACAGCACTGGATTTCCAGATTCGGAGTGCCTCTTCAGTTACATTCCGATCAGGGAAGGAATTTTACCTCGGCTGTAGTCAAGGAACTCTGCAAGCTACTCGGCATTGACAAAACCCAAACGACGCCTTTACATCCCCAGTCGGACGGTATGGTAGAGAGGTTTAATCGAACCATCCTCAATAACCTCTCATTAGTGGTTTCCAGAAACCAACAGGACTGGGACAAGAAGTTGCCACTATTTTTACTGGCTTACCGCAGTGCTGTCCACGAGACTACCGGCTATTCCCCATCTCAGATGCTCTTCGGTCGTGACCTTCGTCTGCCATGTGATCTTTTGTTTGGTCGCCCTCCAGATGCGCCTTCATCGCCTGAGGAATACATTCAAGACCTCCAGGCCCGGTTTGAAGTGATGCACAACTTTGCACGAGAGCGAGTCAACTTGGCGACGGAGAAGATGAAGACCCGCTACGACACGAGAGCTACTGGACATCGTTTCAACGAAGGAGACAAGGTGTGGTTATGGAATCCGACTCGTCGAAAAGGACTTTCTCCGAAACTACAATCACCTTGGGATGGTCCTTACACAGTCCTAAACAGGCTGAACGACGTCGTGGTTCGGATCCGTAAGTCATCGAACTCTAAACCTAAAGTCGTTCATTACGACAGGTTAGTTCATTACTATGGCCATAGTACGTAGTGTATATAGTTGTAAATAATAATGTACATAGTATAAGACCATGGTCCTATTTGTATTTAGTATTTGATTTGTATTTGTTAAGTATTAGTATTTGATAAGTATTTGTATTTAATAGCATTTGTATTTGATAGTATTTGTACTTAGTATTTGATAGTATTTGAATTGTATTTAGCGTTGGATAGAATTTAATTTGCTGAAAGTAACTTATTGGAATTATTGTTTATTTTGTTATTATAAAGTAATGTTTATTATAGCACTGATGCTTTAGTTGTAAGTTTGGCTTCCTGTCCAGGGATTGTACTGCCCGGGACGTGCAGTCCTTGGGAAGGGGGCAATGTTACGAATTTCACATTTATTTGGCTATTTATTTAGAATTGTAATTAGATTTGCTTCATGTTGCCTTAGCAACGCAGACGATTTTTGAAGAGAAAGCTACGTCGAAAAAAAAAAAACAATAAAAATAAAAGAGCGCGTGCATTTAATGCTTAATAAATAAATATCTCGTAATTACTGTTGCCATCCAGAAAAATCTAGAAAAATCGTGATTGTTCTACTGATATTAAAAAAGCTTATAAAAGCCGAGGTGAAACACCTCATCTTAGTTAGTTGTTGTTGTTGCTGTTATACTTGTAGCTGTAAAAAGCGAACTGCTGTTTGTTTACTTAATGCTGTATTGATTGTAGCGATTTCGCTGTGACATAGAATTATTTTAGCTGTTTTGAACTGAGTTTTTGTTAAACGTTTGAGATATTGTGATATTGTGCGAAGATCTGTGAAGAAATATTTCCGCATTTTAATTTATTTCTTGTGGAAAGAATAAATTTTTGTTTACTTTTTAACGACTTGTGCATTCAATATATAACGAACCCGTACGCACGTAACAGTATTATTCTTACTGCAAAAATTCGTAACTGAGCGTATTTATCTGTTGCAAGCGGAAAAAGGGGAGATAATTAGATCTGTAGCTTCAAAGATTTGAAAAAGATATATAACACAAAGTAAATTAATTAGCTCCATTTATAGATTCGCAAAATTTTCAAACTGTGCCAAATCTGGCAACATTTTGTTGGATTCCAAATCCCAACGATTTTTACGGACAAATCGTGTTATACCTTGTTTTAAACTCAGTTTTAAAAAATGGGCTTGTGAACATTTCCATTAAGGGAAGAAACAGTACTTAAGTAGTAAAGGAACCACCTCGGCGCAATTTGGCGATTTAAAACGAAAAGGTAAAAATTACCCATCGAGTGCAAGCTGGTGGTTCGCGACTTTTTTAAAAAGGTAATTTAAAATTCAAATTTGAATTATTAAATAAGTATCACGTGATACATTAAAAATAAATCACATTTTTCTGCAACTCCTGAAATTTTTTTGTGCTACACTTCCCCAAGTACACGGCGATCTGTTTACATTTTAAAAACATCAAAGAATTGCAGAGATCCGGCATCGCGCAGTCTCCGGCAACATCGGCTATCTGCCAAATGCATATCTTCGTTGTTCCTTTTAGAGATTTTGATTCAAAATTCTGTGTTCCTGAAAAACTTTTACTGCAGTTTCTTCCGTCGCTGGAAAATTCCACAGATCATATTTTAAAATTAACTTTAAAGCAAAAAATATCACGATTTTTTAATAAAAACTGCTGGAACATGGAACACGGAACACAACAAAAAGAATCCAAACAAAAATGGAAGTTCTGCTTAACGGAAGGACTGTCATGAGCACAGTTACCTGAAGAATGGTTATGTGGTGCATGGTTGCCAAAGTTCGGCACATTCTGAAAATTTGACATTTTCTACTAAGATGGTTGCGATATCATGTAAATATCTAAGACGAGCTTACGTAAACGCCCCAGAAAATCTACAGAGGATCTAATTAATTTATATTTTGATATAAATCTTATTCGAAGGTTTGAAGAGTTTTGGTTAATGTTTTTTCGTGCTTGTCAAAAGATAAATACCGTCAATTACTAATTTTTACAATATGAATAATCGCTTTGTGAGTATACTTATATGAGAACTCTCTTGTTCTTTCGCAGTTGAAAATTAATAAGAGCACGACTGTCAGAGGAACATGAACAGTTCGTGATAAAGATAGTTTCTAGTAATTTTTCTTTAAGATTAAAACTGAAGCAAAATCGAAACGCCAGGAAGTGTTTGTAATAATAAATAGAGTCGTTGATAATTATTTATAAACAAATGTATGTATTTTTTCTGTGTGAAAGAATAAAGAAAAGAAGAATAAAGGTTATTTAAACTTTTGTTCCCTGGGGAAGATTTCGTAATTCGTTTAGTTTTAATTACGTGAGTTACTTAATGGTTTATTCAACACATTAAAATAATTTAAAATACATGTCAGCCTGAAAAATTAATAATTAGCTGTCGGTATGTTTGAATTACGCAGTTAAAAACCTAATTAAATTTAACTAATAAATTTTTAAATTTAATTAAATTTTTTTTTAAACTTTCCTTTATTTTGGAAGGGGAGAAGAATTTGGTTCATCAGTTTGCTTTTAGATAGTGTATTCGGTCCGCATGCAATTTGAGCGTAAGTCCACTGTATGTAAATTTTTTTTTTTGGTGTGTGTGTGTGTGTGTGAGAGAGAGAGAACAACTGGCATTAGCCATTTTTAGGCTTTCGCCACTACTAAGGCCGGAAGCGGTGATCATTTTATTACGGAGGTACCTAATAGGCGACCGCCATTACTTCCTATGAAGAGACAGAATCCATGCCTACTTCGGGATTCGAACCCGGACCCTTTGGTACCGCAGTAGGCTCCCCTAACCACTATACCGATAACCTTTTCTCATGGCAACTAACTTGGTGATTAGTTGTATGGGAATGGGATACGGCTACTAACATTTTCTAATCGCTTGTTTTAGGATCAATTAATTGCAATTTCGCAAGCGTCTTGTCTGTCAGGTTAAAAGTGTAGGCTAGTACCTTTATCGTAAGTTTCTTTTGTATTTCGAATTCCGTTCAGGACCGTGAACACATATACGTAATCACGTGGTTCTCCCTTCACGACCGACGGTATCATACATGTGATTAGCCTTTCCGAGTCCTGAAGCCCATGATCACAGCGGTGCGAGTTCAAATCGGACATTTTTGATTTTAATTTTTATACGACATTAGAGGGCGGTTGAAGTTCGTTATATTTTCGAATAATGTTCCCCAGAGTTTTATCTTCAATATGCCCTTTCGGTTCCGATGTTTTATTACTATTGTTATCATTATTTTGAACGCTGAAACAAGTGTTCAGAGAGCTGTGTTTTATTGTGCGCTGAGTTTTTGTTTATATTTAGACGGAGAAATCAAGAAACCAGTGCGTAATATGAAAAAAAAAAGTTCCTTAAAATAATAATTAAAAAAAAAAGCAAATTAACTTATCATGGATGCAAAACTTGCAACATAGGGCTTTGTCCCGAACAAGGTTCTGAAATGCTTTAAAATTTTTAAATATTATTCAGAAATTTTCTTACATTTATCTTAGATTTTGTTACGTTCAGTTTTCTGATATTTTATCTATATTTCAAATACTCGCATGCACGTACATAGAATTTTTATCATTTACATACTCTGTCGGAAAAAAAATGGACAGATCAATTTTTATATTCGCTAAAAAACTGTTAAACTAGCGCAAGGTAGACGCCAGTAGGACTTTATAAATGCGAATATTTCATTCATTTCGTTATATTTATGATAGTTGTTTGGACATAACTTACGGTTTTGCAAGTATTTTGTTGAATTTTTAAAGGGTCCATCCCCCAACAGTGTGTATGTGTGACTTTCTTTATTAACATAAAACGTTTTTGATTATTTATCACGCAAATTTTATTACAGTATGCTATCAATGATTGTAAATTTGAGTATGCTTAGTTGCAGTAATGATTTTAAATGAATTTTTAAATGAAATTAGGCTTCGCTGGGAAAATCGACTAGTCTGGTGCATACGTGTACTTTCAGAGCGCGAGGTCTAAGGAAGCGCTTCTTCCTTTTTTTTGCCGGTCCTGAAAAGGTTAAAGGTCAATAAACAACGAAAATTAACAAAATATTAAAGAAGTGACTGAACTAACTGCGCGGATATCGTTTGAATGCCAGAAATACAGCTACGGAAAAGAGGTAATTGTCTTTTTCCTTATTTCTAATTAGTAAGTTTCAGTTTTAAGTGCTACGGTTTTAGAGCACTTAATAACTGCGAATTTACCCAAGTCGAGGAATTAATTAAGGACACATTACCAAGTTGGAAAAAAATAATTACTGCAGTGGTACTTATGGCGCTGATATTGGATATATGGTAATAATGGATAGGGAACGCTCGGCTGGTAAAAAAATTGCGTGATTTCTGAATTTCCGGAGTGAAAAGAAAAAAAAGTGTAAATACATCTCCGCGTATAAGCAATTTCACATTGTAGCTATCTGGACGATTATTTCAAGCGAATCGAAGTAAAAAAAAAAAAAGAGAGAGAGGAATGAGTGACCTTCAAAGTGTTTACCACGGCAACTGGTCTCCTTTTAGAAGAGCTTTTTTGAAATATGCGATATTTACACGGCTGCTCGCATTAGGCGACTCTCGGAATGAATTCCAAGGTCACGCGATTCTTTTCCAAGCACGACCGTTTATTTCTACATCTCGGCGAAATTATTTTTGTTATTCAAATTTGAAGAAGGTGAATAATACGGCGCCCGAGAAATATCATCTGAATAAAAATAAAAATAAGAAAACCAGAAAAGTGAGATATTCTGCATTCTTTTTTTTCGTGCGAATGCATGCATAATATTGCATCATCATTATGCATGCTTACGTAACATTCATAATTTTATGATTCTGTATATGCGTTACTTTCTTTTATTAGAAGCGTCCTAAATTATGCCTAACAGAGTAGCAAATGCACGCATACATCGAGATAATGTGGGTTTGGTTTTCTGTCCTGCGCGATAAAGTGAATAGTCCAATAAAAACGACACGCGTGTATTTTTTGTTTCACGATGCAAGCGCAGCGATTCCCAAGTCTGTCCTGTGCGTGCTCTTCTTCTTGGGGACTTCTTTGCCATTCCAGGAAAATAAAACAATAATAATAAAACTGAAACTATTTATATTCGCTTAAAAAGGGCTCTTTTAAAATTAACTAATAGTTTATTAGTAAGGATTATCAATAAAGATCGCCCAGGTGGAATACCGAAATATTTTAGAGGATTATTATACGGATATGGATTTAGACTAGTGGTCTTCAATCTTTGTCGACTCATAGAACCTTTAGAATTACAAAGTTTTTTTCGGGGAAGAAAAATATATCTTAAAATAGAAAAATATAGACCTTAGAAAAATGTGTCTTAAAATAATATATAAAGTAGACCAATATGGATAATTACAGATGATTTATGTAAACACAAGCAAAGAAAAGTATTGCATTTTTTGTTAAAAAACTTTAGCGTAAAATTAATGTAATTTATTCAACTAGTAGCGTTAACTCGTCGCATTATATTTAGGGATGGGGATGTGCTGGTATTTTTTAACGCAAACTGTCGAAGTCTAGCTCTGTTGATGATATCTGCAGTCGCATTTCATACTCTGCATTTAATGCGTTGCATTTTGTTTGTGTGTTTTGTTTTAATTTGTTGTATTTGTATTTGAGTGAGTATTTTGTTTTTGTACCCCATACGTGGAGAATGATTTTTTACTTATATACGTTGTTTTGCATGGTATTAAAATGTTTATAGGTGAGTGAGAAACCTGTGCATTCTGCATGAACCTGCTACCAAAAACTTAGCAGCTTCTCTTCCTTATATTTAGACTTGAACTTCAAAATCGCTTCAAAAGTTGTTTCCTTTCCTGCACTGACAAGCTTTCTGACTTAATGTCCTACTCGAATGGATTTCTTTTATACAGCCATACTGTAGAGCCATTAGATTTTTTTTTGGAAGCAGGAGATACTGAAAAATAAGCAATGCCCTTGCCGGGACTCGAACCTCTCGAATACGCGCCGAATGCCCTGGCCATTACACCACAAAGGCATGTTAAGAAGGCAGGAGAAATACCTTATATACTACCCCTTTTAAAGGCTGACTGGGGATTAAGGGACCCAATCGCCAAATCCTGGTGGTGGAGATCATCATCTACCACCCGTTTACTTCGGACGCCACTGTAGAGTGATTAGATGATTTTGATGGTAGAGATGTGAAAAATGAGCAATACCCTTGCCGGGACTCGAACCTCGGACCTCTCGAATACGCGCCGAGTGTGCTGGCCGTTACGCCACGACAGCACGCCAAGAAGGCGGAAGAAATACCTTATAATACTTACTTTTTTTCTTTCAGAAATATTCTCTTATAGTTTACTTCAATTGAAAAGGTGCTCCATTCTTTAATTTTTAACGCTATTGTCTAAATTCAATTCATTTCAAACTGTTCAGTTTTGCAAAGAATTGCACTCCATTCACTCTGACTTATGATGATCACATGCTAAAGTTTTGAAACTAATCTGTAACAAACTATAACATGTTTTACGAACATTTTTAACATCTGTAACATGTTTTTTAAAATTTTTAAACTAATCTGTAACTAAATGTATAATTAGATTTTTTAGCTAATAAAAACTAACACTTTATAATAGTAATAATAATAGCGCTTTATAATTATTTTTTGGATTTTTTATGTTGACTCGCAGAACCACGGGGTTCCGGGGAACACGGTTTGAAAACTAACGAAAGAACGTTATATCTTTTCTGTATATATGAAAAACAAATATGTAATATAATCCTATAAAAATACCGAATGTTTTTAATTATAGATATATCATGAATTAAATGCATTTATATTTAAATCCATCGGATTAGAAACAAAGCAAATGTTCTTAAGGACTGCATCTGTTTCTTTTAAATTGTTTAGTTTGTTAATTAA
This sequence comes from Stegodyphus mimosarum, assembly GCA_000611955.2. Lineage (NCBI taxonomy): Eukaryota > Metazoa > Arthropoda > Arachnida > Araneae > Eresidae > Stegodyphus > Stegodyphus mimosarum. Next base: position 606,568 of record KK116660.1, on the reverse strand, counting down.
TGACAAATAGACTAAATCTGATATCTTTTCCCGAATGGCAACAGACTCGAATGAAAATTGAAACATCTCAAAATCGGATTCGAGATAGGTCTTTTGGGTTAATAAACGCAGGAATAAAAAAAACTCAAAGGATTCCGATTTTAACTTTCCAGCCCAGGATTTTAAATGTCGTACAAGAGATGTGACAATTTTTTATGCTCTCACTGAGCATCGCAGGTTACCACAGTCTGCTCTTGGACTCACTCCAGTTAACGTAATTTTTTCGGTCTTTCAGGTTTATTGTTTAGCGTCTCTTCTTTCGCACTTACACCACATAATATTCAACAGCAAAATGAAAAACAGATATCTTTAGAATTTTTGATACAGTGTTAAAAATTACCGCACCATTTTTTTTTTAAATTCGCTTTATCATTTCTTTCAAAAAGGGGCTGGAGCGGACAATCGCCTAAAAGAGTTGTCATAAAAGAGAAAAAGTATATCATAATGATTTTAATGACTCCTGCTATTGTGATTTCATAAAAATAATGAGGCATCTCGGGAGTTAAACGCATTTAAGACTATCGAATTAAAAAGCAGAAAAAAAATATTTGTATAAACTGCATTTATTGCTTTTCGACCGCTTGGTTTGCTTCTCAGTAGTAGAAAGATGAATTTCAAGCCTTCAGTTGTGCCCCCTGTTCTTAGGTTTAAATAAAAAAGGTTTTTTACACCCTTCTTGAGTTTCAGTTATTATTTAAACTTAGTGATAATTCGCTTTACGTCGAGCAAGAGTTTGGACGGTACTAGATAACTGCAAAGCATACCAAACTTTAAACATTTTCTCATTCATTACAAAAAGTCAATGCTGAACGATACTCTCGCTTTTAACCTTCGTTCGTTTGAATTTCTTTCCGAAATTAAAAAAGATACGATTGTATCTAACAAAGCACAAAATTAGTTAAAAAATAGTATTTAAAAAAAAAGAAAGAAAAGAAAATCTGAAAACATTCTGATTTTAACGTCACGCCAATCGATCTATTAAGATTTTGTATGCTCTGGTTGAGCATCCCAGGTTACCAGTCTGCTCTTTAATTCAATATTTATTTATTTTTTTAAAACCTTTTTAGTTTTACCATTAAGCATTGCCTACTTTGCGCTTACGACACATAAAATTGAAGAATAAATTGTAAGATCTGTCTCTCTTATTTCACATAAACTAACTTAGATCCTACAATGAAACTCGCGAATTCTCCAACAGGCGTGAATAAATTACCAGCACAGAAGAAGGGTGAAAAGTAACACTTTATTGATTCAAAAGTTGAACAGAAAGGCACAATCTTCGTGCTTTACAAAAACACCGTCAACTTGCAGTGAAACTTAAATGTAGAATATAATTCAAGTCGAATCTAAATTAGAATAATGCTGGATTAGCACGTTAAGTTACGCCTAACAGGTTAACTCACAAAAACCTAACAGGCGTGACGATAATCCGAAATGGCCAAGAGACGTACAAGCCTAACATAAAGCTAGCAACGAAAGGTGTGTTGGCTAGCGAAAACACGCTTTGAATAAACTCAGAGATTCACCCGTTTAAATATTCATTTCACTTAATTTTAAATTTACATCCTGGCGAGAAAATACTAGGGGAAGTTGAGGAGTTCAGGAAAGGTTATCAAACTTAAAATAAATTTGTTATGCAAAATAAAGGAAACCCTACAAAATTACAAAATATTTAAAAACAAAATAACCTTAGAATTACCGGTGGAATGTTAGGGGTCGCAGTATATTTTATTATATTCGATAAATTTGAAGAGTAGCTGCTTGAGCGGCCAGCCGACTAAAAGAGTTATCCTAAAAAAAGAATAATCTGATGCGGATACCATATGACTTCCTTGTACAGCCTATTCAATTATGCACATTTTTTTGCTGCCTTTCATTGAAATTTATTTTCTTGAATTCTAACTTGATTGATCGATCCCTATAGGTAAGTTGAAAGTGACATAAAAAACTGCAACGCAACTTTTGAAATTAAATATCCCGGTCAGTTTTTGTCCTAGAGAAGCCAAACTTCTGGTATTTGTATTTTTTTATAACGAGTATATGAAACTTTCTCAACACAAAACTGGAGACTGCATTAAAAGTTCAATTTCATTTATTGTCCAAAACGAATTTTGTTTTAAATTTCACATTGCCAAAACATGAATGTTTTCGTCAATTAAAACGCTTCTGTAACTGGATGTAAATGACTACGAACAACGATTGCGAAAATAAAGGCTGCGTAAGGACCTTGATTGAATTTCTCTTCTTTTGTGTTCTTTTTTCTTTAAATTTCATAAAATTTTCTGAATTGGGGTAATGTTTGTTTAAAAGTTTTGGTTTTAACAATTGTAAAAATTCTGCTGCATTTATAGGATTATTTGAAATTTATTAATTATGAATTTCAATTTTCGTCTTTGTGAAAAAGGAGTTCTAACTTTATGTCTTTACTGATATTTTTTCAGCAGCTTAATGCGCGAAAATACTAGACATGTTTATATTTTGTTTTTAAAAAAATGTTTTGTAACTATATATATATATATTCATAATAAAAGTAATTAAAAGTAAATTAATAAGCCCAAGACTTGCGCTAAAGCTGCAAAATAGCTCCAGAAGACGGTAGATTACAGCAAATTCATCATTTTATTGATTTTCATCTCTTTCCTGAATAGAAGAACTGGCTAGTAGGCCAAAGATTCCAGAAAAATAAGAATATTCAAAACATATTCAGGCCCATTTTACATTACTGGAAGCAACGTTATTCAAAGAGGATATAGGAAAACCTCTCCACCAGTGTGACAAATCCCTGAATCTCCATGACGATTTTGTCTAAAAGTTGTACCAAACCGTGTTTCTACGTAATGTTCGGTTATAATTTATAGAGTAATTCTCGAAATATTAAAAACGCCTGCACCTAGAGCCACCTAGTTTTGATTTCGAATTTGTTTTTGATTTGTATCACATTTTGTGTAAATTTAACGAATTCTTCAGACTCGATGATCTGAAAGTGAGCAATACCAACACTGTTTGAAAACAATTTTATCTCTGCATTTTTAAGCATCGCCAAACTGTTGCTATTCGGCAGAATGTTAGATATTTATTTTTAAATTTTTGTCTACAAATTCCACTGTTTGAAAGCAAGGAGTTGCCACTGCCTCGGATATAATACCTAGATATAATACCTCGGATATAATACCACGCACTAGCGCGTTGATATTCAGTAAAGTGTAAGATATTTAATTTTCTAATTCAATCTTTGTTAATGAGTAGCAAACCAAATGTTTAAAAATAATAAATGCAGCTTTTAAGCCTTTTTTTTCCTACTTTTTAATCGGATTGATTTAAATAAGAATGCATTTAAATCACTGCATATGTAATCAGAAATATTAAACATCTTTATTTTTTAGACTAGCTGGACTTATTAAAATCATTATATAGTTTTTCTTTTTCATGATACCTCTTTTAAGCGACTAGATTTCAAAGAAATGATATAACGAATATAAAAAAAAATGCTTGTCAGTGTTTAATACTCAGTCGGAAATTCTAAGTATAGGCTGTTTTTAAATATTTTACGATTTTGCTCTGAATTTTATGCGGAATAAATGCGAAGAAAGCGTTGTAAGATAAAATAATCTTAATAATAATAAAATCTGTGTTAGCAGGAGTAAGTTTAGAAGCAGACTACTAACCTGGGATGCTCAGCGACAGCATACAAAAACTTAGAGAATCCTTTCGAATTTTCTTTCTGTTTTAATTTATAATTAGTTACGCAACTTTCTTCGAAAAAGTGGATAATTGTCACCGTACTAGTTCGCAATGCATTGAATGCACACAGAACCGATGAAGGTTGATGAAATTTATTTTTCCCAAAACACTTTACAATTCCGGAACTTTTCGCACAAAAGTACTGGTACTCACTAGTACTTTAACCCTTTATTTCCCTATGGGACTTTAAAGTCCCTCCAAGAAAATCTATAAGTTATGTCCCAACGGGAGTTTTCAGCCCCAATTTTAAATTAAAAAAAATAAAGCAATAAAAAACTTATACAATTTTTGTAAGTTTAATGTGAGATGTATCTAATGCATAAAGAAATATAAAAAAAAGTTACAAACTCTTTTTTTTTACAAATAAAGTAATTTGGGACATAAAGGGTTTAAACTACTGAGAACTTTGAACACAAGGTAATGCTAAAAGCCTCAAAAGCCTAAGTTCGCACAGTAATCTCTCAATACTCCGGTCTTATACAGTTGGCGGCGAAAATTAGTCGTCCAAAACCATCGCCAAGTTAGTGCTATCTCGCCAAATTGCCGAGACAGCCATTTACCTCAATGTTAAATGGACTGCAACCCTATTTTTCCGGCTATACTTCTCAACTCTTGACACCTTTCAGTTATAGTATTATAAAAGATACTACAATTTACGTAAAATTTCACTAAAATTATTTACATAATACAAAATTCGTAATAATATTTAAAACTGAATGAATACATGTTGTAGATTTAATTGCAATTAACATTAGCTCTTTGATAACCATTAATTCGATATTTGACTGCTTGAATAAAATCCACGCGTCAGAAGTAATGTAGGAGCATACAAAGAATCTTTTTTTTTTTTTTTTTCTTCTTTGGAGTTGAAAGTTTGAGAGCCTGCGTTCAAAAAACTGGCAACAGCTTTTCATGCCTCCTTTTTAAATACAGCTGTTCTCACGGATGATGACGCAATGATTAGCAAAAGGTCGCGAAAAATTCTTTTCCAGATGTCACTTCAGGGGCGCAGCTGCGGACACAAACGCGCAATCTCCTCCACCATGCACAGGTAACGAAGTCGAAAGCAGTTTTAAGCGAGCACCAAGCCATTAACTATGAGTTTTAGCTGGAACATTCTCAACAATCAAACTTAACGTCTGTAAAAAAAGTGCTGTCTGTCTGATTCTTAAGGTCTCTAAAAAAGAGATTAGACGTTCACCGTCGAACCAGGTCAACAGAATACGGAATTCTCAATCATTTCTAAGAGCTGAACTACTTGAGCGATGGGTATGCCCCTCCCCCTCTCCCCACAGGTTACTAACAGCGTACAAGCCTGCTTGAAGAGCGCGGGGGTTAGTGTCGTGGACATTTGTTCGCTCCATACACCCAGTCGAAAATCCGAGTACTGTGATATTTCAGTTACACGATAGGTTGGGATCGAAGAAAGTATGTAAATCGAATTCACATAGATTGAGGTCTAATTTTGCCCTTGCTCCTGTTTGATTTAAACAGGATAAGCGCTGAAAAATATTATTCCAATCTCTATTGTTAAATAATGAAGAGTCTGTTCGTATTAATGTTCCTCGCATTATGGAAAAATGACAGCACTTAGAGCCATACAATTTTTAATACACGTAGTCCTCCAACCGAACAAGGTCACCCGAATTTTGAATTTGTTTTTGATTTATTTCGCGTTTTGAGCGAATTTAAGGAACTCCTGACTCAACAATTTAAAAGCTTTGTGTTGCCATTCGGCAAAACGCAATATGCTTGTCTTACGAATTTAGTCAACAGACTCTGCGATTTGAAGGTAATATGCCGGCCACTGCCTTGATTAATATATTTTTATCTTCCACGCGGCGTTAGGTCATCCTTGATTCAACAAAGCGTAAGATATCTATTTTACTTTTTTTTAGCTTAAAAGGATAGGTGTTAAGACCTAAAGGTGTTATTAGTCTCGAAATGAGGTTTACGTCAGTTCACTATAAACGGCGTATAATTTTTGAATTATTGCCACCTAATATTATCGCCCTGTGTAATTTTAAAGAAATGAAATAATGTGCATGTATGTATGTATTTTTCTCGCATTGTGAAAAAAGGACGGTACCTAGAGCCATCGAATTTTGAATAACGTAATCTTCCACTCGAACATGGACACCTGGAAGTCCGAATTTTGAATTTCCAATTTGTTTTATTATTTACTAGCCGCTACGTGACCAGCCTTCGTCTGGCTTTTAAATGTACCGAAAAAATGTCTAAAGATGGAACACCATTAAATTTAAAAACTGGACAGAATTTTACTCTGCAGAACAATTATAAAAAAAAATTCTATAAAAGTGTATTTATTACATGTAAAAAAAATTTACAATAAAATAAGGGCTAATCTCCCATAAGCGGGGTAAGTTGGCGCCAAACTATTTTGGCCTTCAAAATTTGGCGAATTTTTTTGGCGGCAATGAGAGCACTAAGATGTGATTTTTAAACGTAAACAGAATAGTAACTTTTTAAGTTTTGCAGAAGTAAAACGCCGTTATTTTATGTAAACAGAATAGTAAAATGAGATGATAAAATACTAGATGAGTAAAAGTCCATCAACTTTGCAAGTAAAAACATAGTCCTATCTGTGTAATTCATGATAAAATAGTGTAATGAATAATAGAATAATACATTTATAACATTTTCCTCGGACTCGAGAATTGTCAACAAAGTAAATATATTTAAATTCACTAACAAAGGTTGCATCATAAACTAACTGAAATATACAAGTTACTATCGTCGTGGAATTCAACACACTAAAAAACTTTCATTCAAAACTGTAAACATTCCACATCTTTCGATTGCCGCATGCAAAAAACAAAACTAAAAAAAAAAAAAATCTGAAATGTTTCAGATTTTAAATTACGTCCAAAGGGACGTTTATTTAACATTTTGTGTGTTACCTTTATTTGTTAAATACCATGTTCTTCGCACTTAAACCATAAAATTCAGTTCAACAGCAATATCGCAAAATAATTTTAAATTGAGCATATCTTTAGAAATTTCGGTACACGCTCTCACGCGCTGGAGATAAAAATGTTTTTCTGTACAACGTTGGTATTGCTGGCTTTGAAATCTTTGAGTTTGTTGATGAAAAATTCGTTAAAGTTTTAGAGAACATTGTTACGAATTTCACATTTATTTGGCTATTTATTTAGAACTGTAATTAAAATTCCTTTTTATTTTCCC
>KK116660.1:573441-597358 GCA_000611955.2 Stegodyphus mimosarum | reverse complement strand
GTGCTTTTTTAAGAAATATTTTTAAAAAATAAATTTAATAGTGGCCATGTAAATCTATAATGACTAAGGGTATCTAACTAGCTAATTTAATTATTTATAACTAACTGGTCACCCTTAAAAGTTATCTGCATATCAAAGTAATTTATTGAATCTCATTAATCTACCCACGATCACAAGATACAGCACAAAAATTTAAAAATTAATGTAAAACTGAAGTATTTGCATTTTGTGAAACTTATAATACAAAACAACTTATCACCCCTTGTGCTTTAGTGGCTAATTGGAACCTTAAACTATATTAACTGAGTTATAACCCTAAGTTATGACACTAATTGCATCAGACAGATACAGCACAACTAACTTTCAAAACTTGCTAACTGTGCCTACATCAGGCTTTCAGGTTTGTTCTGATCAGCAGGTCTCTTTCTAGGCAAGCAGAAGTGGTGGCAACAGCCAGTCTTCTGTAACGAATCATGCTGATTTTACTTCTCATTTTAACCTATGCCGTTTGACATAAAATCTACCTGTTATTTACTAAACCTCTAAACTGAGGAAGTATGTGACAAAATGAGATATTAAAAAAAAATCAACATAAAGCTAACTGTGGGTAAAACGTAAATAAAATGTCACTAATTCTTCTTTCAAACATGTCCAACTACTGTAAGGGTAAAATATTTAATGCTACCTGATAAATTTTATAAAGTTGATTTTATTCTCAAATTTGTTTTATAATTATGTTTATTAAACTACGTTTAATAATAATGCTTCTTGTGGATCTATAAGCCTTAGGATGGTATCACAAAAGTGAAGTTCAAGTATAGCTAGTATCTTTAATTTAATTTATTCAGTTCCCATTTGTTGAGGGGTCCTTAATTTTTGTCATTTATGATCCTTAAAAGTCCTTAAAAGTACTTAATTTCCATTTGCAGAAATGTGTACGAACCCTGTTAATTTCGCTGTTTACTCAGTGGGCATTGCAGGTGGGGCCTTGTAAACGCACGTAACCGGCGTGCAGGTTGCTAACACTTTACCCTTCTGGATTGTTCTCGGACTATGGGCTAACATTCGCCACTCTCACGGGGACGAAATTTTTGGAGAGGTCCACTAATGTAGAGGCGACTAATACATTTCTCGAGCTATTTTCGGGATATTCAATTATTCCAAACTTGAAGCTATTTCTGTTTTCTATGCAGCCGGATATTAGTAATTCTGTCATCGGAGGGATCGTGACGTCCGTTTTCGCTATTACTTGGTGAGCTGAAGGAATATCACTCTTCACTTCAAACACGGGTATATCCTCCCTCGCAGAGTGCATTTCGTTGCGTTTGAAGTCCAGTGTAAAGTCATATTTCCGCAAAAAGTCTAGTCCAAGTATTAATTCGTCCGCGATGTCAGCGACGAATGCCAAGTGCTGGTAAGTCTCATTTCCGAAGGTAATGGTGATGTTAATTTTACCTTCAATGGGGATCTTGTCACCTGTCACTGTCTGTAGAGTCACACAGGGCGGAGTCCAGCGCAAAGTCTCGTTTAGTTCCCGCGCTACGTCTGTTCTGACGATGGTTACGTTGGCTCCCGTATCGATGATCATCTTACAAGGGTGTTTATTCACGTATCCTTCGACGAACAATCCGTTATCTCCGCCGCTCATTGACGAGATCTGAAGAACTTTCAGAGGGGCTACATCTCTGCCTGGCAATCTCCGCCCCGTGAAATTGCCGCACTTTAGTTTCCCTGGTTTTGTTTCACGGGAGCTGCCTCCCGGTCTTGGCTCACGTGACAGTTCCTGCGCAGATGTCCTTCGAGTCCGCAATTCCAGCACTTCATTGCTTTCTTGTCGGTGTTTCTGTTATTTGGCTTATTTAACGCTTCCCGAATCTCTCTTAACATTTCTTGTTTAAATTTTCTGACATCAAAATTTTCATTTTCTACTTTAGCCGCTCTGATCGGATGGCGATCTTTTCGAGTTGCCTGCTGAGCCGACTCAAACTTCATCGCATAGATTAATGCAGATTTCAGGTCTTTGAGATCTGCCAACCTGAGAGCCTTCTGAATTTCCTGATCCTTGACTGCATCGACGAAATGCATAAGGGCCAGATTTTCACGGACATCGGGTGGACAGTCCGGATATGCATGGTGCGCCAGCCTTTCAATATCAGTTGCTAGTTCTTGGAGGCTTTCAGTCGTTTTCTGTTGGCGGGTTTTGAGTTGGAGACGGCTACAGTCCTTTACGCATTTTTCTCCGAATCTGAGTTCTAGTGCGTTCGAGAGGGCATCAAAACTGGAAATCTGGTCTTGTGGCAGAACTCCTAGGATATCTGCAGCATCGCCTCGGAGTGATGCAGCTAGCTGTGATGCCTTCATCTGGGAATCCCATCTGTTAGTGTCAGCCACGATGGCGAACTGGGTCTTGTACACATTCCACGACGATTTTCCGTCGTACGTACTGGGTTTGATTGCCGTATGAGGAGAACCTGGGAGAATCTTAAAATCTTCAATTTCTCTCTTCGGCTCAGTTCGTTTTTCTTTCAACATGTCTACCTCTTCCCGAAACTTCCTAAATTTTTCTTCGAATCTTTCTTCCATATCGGCTATTTTAGTTGCGGCTTCCTCTTTCAGTTCCTCTTTCATATCTTGTAATCTGGTTTTGGTTTCCTCTCTAAGCTCCATGATGTCGCTTCTAACCTTGTTTTGCTCCATTTCCATCTGTCGCAGTTGCTCTTGAAGCTTTTCTTGTCCGGCTTTTATTTCTTGTTTCATCTCTTCTTGTCTGGCGTTCATCTTTTCTTGTCCGGCTTTCATGTCTTGTTTCATCTCTTCTTGTCCGGCTTTCAGAGCTGCTAACATGTCGGCTTCCCAGAGCTGCTAACATGTCCATCAAATCTTTCATTTCCTCCGCCTTCATTTTCTCCTGTAGACGGATGACGGGCATTCATTCTCAAACCCCACTTCTGACACCAGTTGTTGCGTTTTACGGGTTCGTAGATTTGAGAGTATCCGATGAAAACACGATGCAGAACAATAAAAAGCACAATTTATTTACAGGAATCACTATTTACAGCACAGTTCCAAAATCACCTTTAAAATCGTCGAAAATCTACAATAAATACGCTGAAACAATCAGCAACACAGCTTCAGGCTGTAATTGTAAAGGTAGCTTCACGGCAACACTAAACTTATAATAAACACCGTGGAACAATTACCAATCCACTGTCAAGCTATACTGTAAAGATAGCTTCACGGCAAAGCACTATCTCGATTGCTTTCCGTTCACAGAACTCTCGCGTAGCTTAGCACTCGCAGTGATCAGCTATTGTCACAACCTCACACTTAATCACACTCTTCACAACTGCCGGCTCTCAGAAACGCAAGGGTTTATATAGCGTTTCATTAGGTTCCATAGGTTTCGAGAAATATCTCGACAGGAAATTATTCTAGAAGCTTCCCGATTGGACCATGGGATATCGCCAATTTGGTCGCCAAATGGGCGATAAAGTCGCCAATCTGGCAACCAACCATGCACTATTTTATGGCAACCCTAGTGCTATGCCGGAAAGCTTACATACAGGCGCAACCGCCGAATTTTTCGCAACAATAAATATAACTTGCACAATGAGTCTAATTCGAGCGGAAAATTTAATTCGATTAAAGCAGATCAATATTATTTCCGCCACAATCTAAAAAAAAAAATAAATAAATAAGGCTCGCGGCGGGAAGAAAATGAAAGTACATCTGCACTAAGGAATGCTAAAACCCACTGAAGAGGAAATGTTAGTAAATAGAAAAAACACTGCGAAAAATGACAACCCAGTTGCAACGACAACAACGAGTTCTACGAACTGCTCGCCTGTTCGTATGACCTTGGCCTTGAAATCTTGGATCGAATTAAAAGCCTTTCTTTGCCCGGGCTCAGCTGGGTGGAGGTGGGAAAGTGTAGGCTGCTGCGACGTGATTTTATTCCAGCGCGCATCAGCCAGCTATTGCAAGCGAGGGAACATCCCAAAATAAATATTAGGGGGGTGTTTAAGCCTAAAGAGTATGAGTCATTCCTCATCAACTTGTTCTTGCTCAGCTGGATGCTAATTGCTAACCGCAGACGAGCATAACTAGGTTAAAATTTTGATTTAAAGTGTCGTATCGTAATAGCTAAAATGAGGATGAACAAATTTAATCTTTTATTGCAATAATTAGAGAAATAATTTTTAACCATACACCAGTAAGATACTATAAGCATCTATAGAGTTGACGACATTTATATTCATAATTATATTTATTACTAGCTATCCAAAATAATTATTATTAGAAAGAAAAATTAATGATTTTAATGAGCCCAGCTAATGTCATCTTTTAAAAATATTTACTGTTTCTAACTGGACATAATTATAAATCTCATAATTATAAATACATTTTTATTGAAATTAATCAAATTAAAAGTATGAAAAATATTTTTAAGACCTGCTTTTCAATCGCTTGGTTTATTACTCAGTAACAGAGAGATTAAATTTGAATGTTAAATATCTTAGGTCTTACTGAATGGCGACACTCTGTTGCGTGGAAGATGAGAAGTATTTTATTCATATCGTGCTAACCTACTGTTTTTAAGTAGCTGAGTTTGCTGTTAAAACTGAAAGCTTAGGTAAAGCTGGATCGATCGCTTGGCGCATTTACTGAAACGTTAAAATTTTCCTATATCATCAAATTGTAAATTCGAATCTAGGTAAGTTTTTTTTTTTTTTTTTTTGTGTGTGTGTATGTATGAAACTCCTATTTTTTTTTTTAACTTACCATTCTTTGAACTCACATGATTCGAAAAAAGAAATTATTCGCAAGGGATAGTGCCTTGTGCACAGGCACCCTGGTGACTGCACTATTCCAAACTGAAGGTAAATATTTTACATTTTGTTGAATGCCAACAATCTGAGGCGCTGGGATAAAAGGTTGGTTTCATTTGGAACACTGTTGCCACTGCTCGCTTTCAGATCTCCGAGTTTGTTAATCAGAAAATCATTAAATTCGTGCAAAACATGAAATAAATTAAAAACAAATATGAATTCAAAATTCTGTCTTCGAAGTGCACATGGGCTGGTGTAGGATTACTTTAAATTAGGTGGTTCTAGGTACCGCCGTTTTTCTCTCAATGGGAGGAATATATGAAAATACATACAAATAGATTCGTCATTATTTAAAATAGTAGAGATTATTTAGTAAATCTTCTGTAAAATAGTTTTAGGGCTTACTTTCGATAATTCGAAGAATATGGCTAGTCCCTGCCTATTGGAATTAACGAGAGACCACTGTATGTTGTGTCATATTTAATATACTGCCTTTCCTAAGATCCAATTAATTTAAGTTCTCAGCTAGCATTTCTATTCTTTCCTGGCATGAACCCAATATCTGACAGTTTTAGTACTGTCAGAAATGGTAAGACAAAGAAAGGTAATATGGACATATTACAGCTGTTATGGTAGTCATCTTTAATTCAACTTCCTCATCTGCCTCACAGGGATACATCTGTGCTTCGAATTTCCCCGAATAAATAATTTCCTTTACGGAACGGTAAGAGCAAAATAAATATTTAAGGTAAGGCCAATAAAATGTTACCCAGTTTAGCAAACGGTAAAGAAAGAATGTTATTTTAGACGGCCTTTTTTTTATGATTAGAAAAAATGACTAACGCACCTGCGTTCGAATAGTAGTCAAATTTCCTTCAACGGTCCAGCTTCTGTCGTGCCATTTTATTGTTATACTTTATATCGGTATAGCTTTAATAGATTTTTTTTATGTGGGTATAGATTACGTTTTATATTCACACTCCGAAGCGACAACATTCCACATTTATTAATAACCAAAAAGATGTGTTGCTTTCATTTTGCTAAGAAAATGGCTTTTGAGGTAAAATACGAATCTTCTTGTTTCATACGGTGAAGCTGTTTCGCCTGATATCTATATCAATACATATAGATTATATCAATGCATTGCTCAAGAGTGTAACACAGTAAGTCATTTGAAAACATTACAGAAGAAGTCCAGAAATCCGCAATGCTTGGGACCAGAGGTTGTGCGGATTTTAGGATTTTGAGGATTTCAGGACAGAAAAGCCAAATCATAATATTCAGACTAAAAGTGCAAAATAAATAAGGCATATTAGATACATTTACTTGAATTATATGTACAATAATATACATAATTACATTATTTTATTATACGTATTAAATTATATATATATATATATATTATATTTTTCATTTATATTAGTGATTACGGGAATATTTTAAAGCATTAAGGACATATACAATAGAGACGTGCAAAAATAAGGGATACTAATAAAGCATATTTTTTTAAAACTTGTTTCAAACATTTTTCTGATAAAGGTTTGTTTTAAAATTTTAGGTGCTCCAGAGTAAGTTTTTTTTTTGTAAATTCTACAGGGTCATAAGCTCTTGCTCTGTGAGACAGCTCTGTTGTTCTAAATATTTTAAGTATTTTTCACCATGTTCCAAACCCTCATTAAAAGATATTTTCTCACTCCTATCAAATTCATTATCTCTGTCGGTGTCGGAATTGTTTTCTTGCAGTGGCGAGTTCAAAACAGAGCCAGTAATTTCATCATCGGTTATCTGATATGCCAGTGTTGGCTCATCTGAACACATCATCCATACTGAAAACCTCTTCTGGGCTAAGACCTTTTTTCTGCCACTAACACAGAATCATTATTATTCGGTAATTATGACGTCATTATTGGATAAATATTTTTTTCGGTATTTCATTCTCCATTCTGCGGTTTCTGGAACCTATAAATTCAATGTTTATATTTTGAGAGGCAGTGCGGATTTCAGGAGTTGGCGGATTTCTGGTCGGTGGATTTTTGGTATTTGACTGTATTTACTTTTAATAAAACTTTGATATTTCTTAGAACAACTACTTTTTTTACTATTTAATTTCATTACCATAATTATTAATGATCTTCACACTGCGAAAAAATGGCAATAGCTAGAACTACCAAGCTTTGAGCACCCGTACTCTTCCACTCGAACAAGGGCACCACGAAGCCAGAATTTAGAATTTGTATTTGGTTTATTTATTGATTTCTCTTGAATTTGTTTTTGATTTATTTAATATCTTGTACGCATTTAATAAATTTTTGATTAACAAACTTAGAGATTTGAAAGCGAGCAATGGCAACACTTTTCGAAATAAAACAAATTTTATCTCCAATGCGTGAGACTGTTGCAATTTAGCAAAGTGTAAAATATTAGTCTTTCAATTTTAATTAACCCAAGTAGCGGCCGTTAAAAGCAAGTAGCGGCCGTTAAAAGCAATGTGCTGCCACTGCCTAATATAAAACACTTCTATCTAACGTGCATCAGCGTGATGCCATTCAATAAAGGTAAAATATTTAATTTTCAAATTTAATCTGTCTGTTATTGAGTAACCAAGTGATTTAAAAGGCAGTTTTTAATATTTTTCTACTTTCTAATGGGAGTGAATTAAATAAAAGTGCTATGACATAGCTATAGATATCAAATACTTTTACAGAATTACACTAGCTGAATTCATTAAACCTACTCTATATTTTTTAATTTTTATGATAACTACGTTAGGGGGCTAGGCCCTTTAAAAAAGAGAAAGCATTTCCAAACGACGTTGTCATCTTCAAGAAATACTGTTGTTCTAAAGATTACGCAACGCCATTTTGAAATGCACTGAATTTTGCATTTAGAAAAGTGAAGGCAGAAAAAAAGGCTCATTTTTTTCAGTTATGAGCGTTAAAATTAGCGAACATCCCTTTCTTTTAGACTTTTAAAATTCATTCGCCTTTTTTTTAACGCTACAAACCTTTACGTCAGAGAGAGAGGAGAGGTGGGGCTTGCATAGAACAAGTAGGTGTTTTACTTTATCTCATTTTAAACCACCCTATTTTCTCGGATTTAATCTTATCGCTTAGCAGTTAGGTTACCTTTTATTTGCATGTTTTAACCATTGTTTTGCGGTATCAGGGGAAATAAATCAACAAAGTTGAGAAAATTTCATGGATTGTTTTGTCATGACGTTAATGAGATTTATAAACTTATCTAGGCGAAGTATGGGTCGAGGAAAAATACAAAATACAAAATAATAATAATTTTAAAAAAATTGAAAGGTTCCATATTTTAACACCCAAAAGAGTTTGCTAAAGTTTTTTACGCTTTCGCTGAGATTTGCACTCACTCCTGCTAACACTTCCCCCCCTTTTTTTTTGTCTTTTTGGCTTTATTATTAAGCGTCGTTTTCTTACTTAAGCCACATATAACAAAATTTGTTCAACAACAAAATCACAAAATGTTCAGAAGCTGCATAGCAGCATATGTTTAGACCTCTCAGTACAGTGTTACGTGTTCGCATAACATTGTTCTATTTTTTTACAGTCTTCTCTCACTTCTTCATTTTTTTAGGAAATGCTCAGCCGCGGTAAGATAGCTTCCCCGCAAGACTGGTTTAGGGTTGCCAGAAAATAGAAAAGAAAGGCAGGGTTTCCCGATTTGGCGCGAAATCGCAAATTTGCGACATTTGGCGATCTATAAACGGATGGAGAACATTCTAGAATGAATTCTTAGTGGTTTGTTCTTGAAGGTAAGCCAAAAGCTATATAAACCCTACCCGTACGCGGAGTAGGAGTATATCGTAGTGCGTCGTCAGTGCATCGTCGAATGTGTTGAGCTCCGAGAGCGATCGACCAAGTCGGGAGTTGTACTTTAGGGCTTTGCCGTGAAGTTATCTTCACTGTTATAGCCTGATAGGCTAAAGGCTGTGTTGCTGATTGTGTCAGCGTATTCGTCGTAGTTTTTCGACAACTGTAAACGTGATTTTGGAACTGTCCTGAGTAATACTGGCTAAATAAACAGTGTTTTGATTCTTCATCAAGTGTTGTCTTCAGTCACTCCAAATCCACGAATCCGTAAGAACGCAACAATATAAGTATTCAGCTTTCTTCGTAAGATGGCTAAGAAACACTTTTTTTGTCGTTTTATTATTAACTTTTTATGTGTTAACTTTATTTATTAAACATCTCGTGCCTCGCATATACCCCACATGAAATTCAATTCGACAGCAAAATCACAAAATAGTTAAAAACGGCATATCTTTAGAAATTCCGATAGAATGTTAGAGGTTGCCACAAATATTTTTATATTGGCTACATTATTATTTTAAAAACTAGAAGCTGAGAAAAAGGACGTAATGATTTTAATCGAGTCCAGCTAGTGTAATTTTATAAAACTATTGAATATTTCTAATTAGACGTTTCATGATATTAATACATGTTTATTTAAATCAATCACATTAATAAGTAGAAAATAATATTCTTAAAAACGATGTTTATAGCTTTTAAATCGCTTAATTATTGCTCAATAATCTTTCAGATTATATTTGAAAGTATACCGAATAGCAACACGCTATTGCATAGAAGATAAATGTTTTATTTCCGGCTGCCGAAACACGTTGCTTTCATACATCCGAGTTCGTTAATTAAAACTGAGAGATAAATATCTTACATTTATCGGACGCGCTGAAGATAAAAATATTTTAACTCGAACAGTGTTCCCTGTGCTCTATGCTCACTTTCAAATCGTTGAGTCTGTTAATCAAACGTTCATTAAGATTTACAAAATATGAAAAATGAATAATGAAACAAATTCGAAATTCAAAATTCGGGCTTCCAGGTACCGCCGTTTTCTCACAATGCGAAGAACATGCATACAACATGCAGATTCTTCATTATTTCGTTTAAGTAATACAAGGCGATATTAAAGAGACCCTTCAAAATTATCGTTAAATTGTTGAGGAATTATCTTAAATCTAAAACAGAACTAATATTATAAAACGCTAAGATTTTTGCAAACACATACCCAGCTGTTTTTTATGTTTCAAATGCAGTTTTAGCAAATATATTTCTTAAAAAATCCTTTAATGCAAAATTATTTTTAATTGATTTGGTTTCCACAAAAAAATTATAAAACTGATTTAAAATAGATTCTGAAGAGATTTTTTTGTGGCGTCTGTGCGTATGTAAGTACGTGCATATGTATGTATGTATCTCGCATAACTCAAAACGGGTAGCCTCAGAACGTTGAAATTTTGTATATAGGACTGGCATAACATGTAGATGTGCACTTCCCATTTTGGTTGCAATCGACCGCACCAAAAGTATATATATATGTGATATTTGCAGTCGATGGGCATTGAAAATGATGCAGCTTAGCCAATCAGAGTCCGGATGTTGTCGTTGCGAGTGGAAAGCAGCAGAACTGAAGACAGAAGAATTCCACTTTAAAAACTCCACATCTTTATTCAATTAACATGGCAGCTCATTTTTAGACGAAGATCACATATTAAATAATGATTTAACTAGTAATACTATTAAGTTTAGAACCTCGACGTCATAAACATTTTTAACAAAGGGAAGATGAAGAGACAGATCAAAGCGTTCGTATAGCACGAAATAGCAGAAAGCAATCTGATGAAAAATGGCGCGTAGAGCTATTTATAGCAGCGGTTACATAACAGGCCAGAGAGTTCTGGAAAGTACTGGTCTAGGGGGAAGATCTTGAAATTGCGGAAAGTTAATTAGATGTTGCCTGTTCGCGTAGAGCAAAGCCATCGTATTTTTTATATTTTACATACACACACACACACATATATATATCCAACTGTGTTACTCGGTTCAGTGAGCTCCGTTTCCTTATTCTTATATGTTTGTAAATTCTGCATTTTGTGCTTTAAAAATGATTGAATTATTTTGTTCTTATCTTCTGGTTAAGGTTATTTTTATGCCTTTAATTAACCTGCATGCAAAAACTGTAGAATTATAAACAATTTAAAAGTTATTTAAGTGCGGCTAAGCCTAATTTTTTGGCCATAGCAGCCATATTTGTTTACATTTGAAACTTAGTAGAATAAGGGATTTTTTGCCAATGTAGAGAAACTAAGCTTCGCAACAAGAAAGTAGCGTCTTCTTTTAGCATTGCGAATTAAATTATGCTTAACTCATTCTGGAATTATAATTTATTAAATTATTCCATATATTGATTGACTCAGCAACAAATTAAATCAGTTTCTAGGCCTTCGGTGTCTTTTTGCCGAGTGACACCAAAAGTAAACCTTCAGTTTTGTGCACCGAAAAATCTGCGTTCTTGCCTGCTGGTTGAATTGCTTGTTTTTGCGTTGAAAATGTAATTTTAATTGTAATTTTTTTAAATTGTTTTAACTGTATTTGGTGTTTTATGTTTTTCTATATCTTTCAATTTTTAATAGAGATATTTTGAGTTTTGCCGCGAAGTGAGAACTGAATAAGAATTGAATAAGAAATGTATCTCTAATAAAATTCCAGGAAATAATTTAAATGAAAGGCAGGAAAAAATGCGTATAACTTAATATTCTGTACAAGGCAGTCATGTGGTGTACACATCAGATTTTTATAACTATTTTAGTAATCCATCCCATAAAAAAGATGGTGTACAAACAAAGCTGGTTTACATACAAGATTAACACAGATGGTTTACATAAATCGTATGTGAAATTTCCATCAAAGGGTTGGCTGTTCATACATCTTTTAAACGTTGTTCTTTTAATTACAACTCTTTATCTAATTTTTACAGCATCAGCTCCAGGTCTTTGGGAACAAGTCTATCATCAGTGCTGGCAAACCTAAAGCTATTTAAGCGGAAAAAGCTTTATTGATGGCTTTGTTTTGATCATCTTTGCACGACACTGACGTTTTAATGTTTGTAATGAGCAGTTTTATTCAGGGCACTTCTCTGTAAACAGCTACTAAGGCGGAACCGAAAAAGAAAAACATTTCCAGCGCTTCGTATGGCCAGGCAGCGTATAAATTTTGATCAGATTATGAAATTAATAATCATCTCAGCTATGGAAAATAAGTACGCAAGCATGACTCCCATACAAAGCAGCATCTTGAAGGGCACCTTTGGAGAGTCAGCCACGCCTTTGAAGTGACCAATCGGAAGAAATCTCAGAGAGCAAAACATCCGTTCGCTTCTTTCTCCATGGAAAAACAGACTCTTTTAAATTAAATTTACAAGGAGAGAAAAAAAATATTTAAATTAAGAACGGAAATAATTGCCATTTAACCGAAGGTTCTTGAAAGAGTTTAGGTGGATGGGAAAATTTCGTCGTCATTGAAATTCATTAGCAATTTGAATGAATTTCACGAAATAAACCGTGCATATTCAAATCAAGCTTGCTAGTTTTAAAGATATTAATTATTGTTGCCATCTAATAAAATCAGATCTTTACGGTTTAAATCTCTATTATTAAATAATGAAGAGTCGGCATGAACATTTGCATGTATGTATATGCTTTTTTCGCATTGTGGAAAAACGACCGCACCTAAAGCCACCAAATTATGAACACACCCGAATATGTTCACTTCGAAGGCCAAATTTTGATTTTCGAATTCTTTAAAAATTTATTTTATGTTTTGTACGAACTTAAAGAAATTTTAATTAATCAGTTCAGCACTGCGGGAAACCAGTGTGTTATCACTCTTCCAAATGCAAGATATTTATGTTTCAAAATTAGTCAGAAACAGCGATAAAAGAAATCCGGCAAAGGGTAAGATATTTGTCTTTCAAATTTAATGACCAAATTCAGGTTTAAAAGAACTGTGTTATCACGTCTCATACTAAAACACTTTTTTCGTCCGCGCGCCAGTGTGTTGCCATTCGGCAAAGAGTAACGTATTTTTGTTTCAAATAATTTTTCTTGAAGATAACTTTTCTTTTAAACTAACTTTTCTTTTTTAATTCTCTTTTAAATTAACTTTATCAATCAGAAAACTAAGTGACTGTAAAACAATAAATGCAGTCCAGTTCAGTGAACGAGGAATGGGGACACTTGGGCTTTACCATTTGTTAAAAGGTATTGTCCTACATTCATCATTAACTAGATTTATTTTAATTTAAAATAACAATAGCTAAATTAATTGCATTTTTCACATTACAATACATAATTTAAAAGTATAAATTTTGAAACATATTTACATGAAAGAGGAATAAAAAACTAAAAGTTAAATAAAGACTTGGTAAGGCGGGTAAGGGAATGGGTATGTACTTTACACCCAACTTTTTTTTTTTTTTTTACGATTTTGAAATAAAACGGTTCACCAGTAAGAACAAATGCACTTTTACACGAATTTTTTGTTCTAGCACGAATCCCCCCCCCAATTTTTTTTAAATTCTAATTTTGACAGTGTGATCAGAACTGGTCGTTTTATGCCTACACATGTGTTGGTGATGACTTGGGTTAGTCTACTTCATCAAAGAATTTGAAATGTTAAGAACGGAAGCTTCGCCAAAGCAGGAGTGGATCCGCCACACCGAAGAGGGGCATCCATCCAGCCTCATACGCATGCGCGAAATACCTGTTGAGCGGATGACGGAGGTCGAAGGTCATGTTTATCGAGTTCAAACTTACGACATTTTTTTTTCCTGTCGAATCGACGCAAATTAAGTCACTGATCGAACTGCGATATGGACCAATCGAACTTCAGTGGTTGTTGAACAAAAATTTTGAAGCATGCGTCAAAAATGGAAGTTTCGTAGTATAAAAATCAGCTCTGCGTTTTGAAATTTATAACTCTATGAAATGCAAGTGGTGGCGAAGTTTTTAACAATATGCAAACGGCTGACATCGGAGAATTGATGCGAGAAAGCTCTTTGGATGAGGACAATTTGATGGAACTTAGTAAACTTTATGATTATAAAGAAGCCGATAATGACGAAGTTGAAGGTGAAGTTCGGTTATTAACGGCTGATTTAATTCGTGAGGTCTTGAAATTTAAGTATGGAACAACATATTCTTACTCATGATCCTGACATGGAGCGTGCATTAAGATTTCAACGTAATCCTTTGTGTAGCTGGATAGCAAGCAAGAATTATACAAGCAACTTGAGAAACCAACAAACAAACAAACAAACAAAACAAAAAAAAAACAAAATAAAAATAACAGACTTCGTAACAGCCAGGGGAAAAAAAAAGGTCGTTAATAACGATTAATTCTCCATTTGAATCCAACCAAACTTGTGCTAGACATATCTACTGATAATAGCATTTTTAATCCAGCTCGGAATAAACGTGCACGCTTGTTATCAAGTAGCGATGAATAGCAGCGAAATTGATTTTTATTCCTAATACCAATTTAAATTTTTATATGTACTTATGGAGTGAATTTTCATTGTACATTAATTTAAATTTTTTTTTGTAATAAAAATTAATTGTTCTTGTTTTATAAATATGCAATTTGGATTTCATTGTTACTTTTTTTTGGGAAATATGTAGAGCTTTTTTCATCTTATATGATTTTGTAAAGTTGTGGAACATATTTCGAAATTTACCATATATCCCATGTATTTTTTACACAATTTGTTTTTGTACGGTTTCTAAGGAACATATCTACCGTGTAAAATAGAGTTGTGTGTACATGTATGTACTGCAATAAAAAACAGAGATGCACATAGCAGTTCCATATGCAACATTTCAGCTCTCTACGGCTATACATTTTTTAGTTATGTGAGATACATACATACATACAGACATCACGAAAAATACCATTTGAATCCATTTTACAATCCGTTTTGGAAAAAAAGCGTCCTTTATTCTGTCCGGACGTAGAGAAGTCACGCAAAAAATCGTCCAGATGTATTCAAGAACGGTCAAAATGGATATTTCCTTTGAAATATGATACCCGAAATTTTTCGTGATTCAAATATTTTCTACATTTGTATGTATGCATGCTCGTATACTTCTATTTCTACTTTACGAACAAGGAAGTAAAAAAAAAGATATGAACGATTTAACGTATATATGTTTAGAAAACATATAGATGACTACTGTCTATATATTGTTTTTGTTATTTTCGTTAGTTTGACTTTGCATACAAATGTGTACAAATAATGTAAGATATGAGAAGATTATAAGTGTACAGTGTGTATTTGATATCATAAATATTTATAGTTAAAGCCTATATTTAATGTCGAACGCTAGTAACTGTTAAGAGTTAAGATTTTAGTAATCACATAGAACTAATACACACACCATGCCCACAAAAATCCTTGCCTACATCTCATTCTGGACGATGATATTCTTATATTCTTGTACCTCAGAATGAAAGATGATCGTCTTCTTCCTTCTAGTATATCTCACTTTTGATGATGATTCTCTTCCTCTCTTTCTTTTATTTTAGTTTTGATGATAATGTTTTTCTTTTCTGTCCTGCATCCCATTCTGGATGATGATATTCTTCCTCGTTGTCTTAACCTCAATGATGATTCTCTTTGTTCGTCAATTGTATTTCACTTTATGATTCCCTTTTTCTCTTTTCTTGACCTCAGTCTCGACAATGATGATCTGTATCCTTTCTGTCCCGTATCTCAACCTGAACCCAATGATAGTCTTCTATTTTCTTTCTCGTCTAAATATGGACGATGATCGTTTCGCTTTTCTATACCTCAGTCTGGACAATGATGCTGTTTTATTTCCTACATCTCTATCTCAAGATGTCCCATCTGAACGTCATGGAAGTTTAAACTCGATAACTAAGTCATATTTCAGTACTACCAGTCTATTTGCTCGCTCTGCCCAATTCTTGAAACGGATTATGTTGTGCGTAAATTATTTTTACTACAGTGAATATTATTATAAGATTTCTGCTTTTATTTTAAGTAAGCATTATTTTATGTTCCATGCATTATCTAGTATTATTTTACTGGTTGTACAGAGGGGTTTTACGTATTTTTAGAACGATTTCGTTAAAGAATTTGAAAAAAAAATATTTCGGAATAAATATTTTTGGCAACAGTTTATTATTTGAAATGAGAAATATCGTCCGGTAGTTTTCACTTTATTTTTCTTTCAAAACGTCGTTTGAAAACAAGCTGGGGATTAAAAGCTATGTTTTTACGCTTTCCAAACAGAAATATTCCTACTTCATAATTAAAGAACGCTGTGAAATTCATGGTATTAAAATTTCTAAGTGCAAAATGCGCAACATCATTAGTAGGGAAGGGGAGCACCGTTTTTCATCACTTCTATATAGAAAGAAGATTTTAAACGAACACCCGCAAAGGGTAGGTACTGTTTCTAATGTTTGTAAAATTAAATCGTTGGTAACAAGAGAAAATACGCCGACACAGAAATCAATTGCAAAGTCTTTAAACTTATCTGCAGCAACAAGAAATAAAATAATAAACCAAGGTTTGCGACTTGAAAAAGCTAAAAAACATAATGTTAGTTTTTGTCGAGGCATGTTGCTCGAAGGAGAACGATTTTTAGAACTCTGTATGAGAACTATTTAGCGGGAGATAAATGGAACTATGTTCTGACCCTCGATGAAGATGGGTTTACCTAACTGAAAAAGGTCTATTTATTATTGAAAATGAAGAGAAAAAATGTACGAATGTGGTTCCATCAAGACGAAGAAAGTTTCAGTAAGGGGTTAAGGGGTTTATGATTCTCGCAGGATTCTCTTACAGCTGGAAATTAAATAAATTTTTATTTTTCATGCACTATCTAGCATCATTTTACCTGCTATATATGGGTAAGAAAGCTTAAAAATAAAACATCTCCTAATAAATGAGTACTAATTGCTTGTTTTCGTGACCATTTTGATTTGGGAAAGTTTTCACAAGAACGCTTTTCAAAAATGTAAAGCATATTCAGAAATGCGATTACTTATTTTTATTCCTTCTCAAAGGCGTGAGAATCTGTATGAAATTCTTTCAGAAATGCTATTCCACGTTCATTCTGAATTCTTTGAAAGGAAGAGGGGCGTTTCTTTGGAAATGCCTCGGTGAGGTAATGAAACAAATACATGTTCCTATAACCGTTGCCCTTATTATGAATGTTTGCCACATCCACAAAATGCGGGCCATTATTCTTGAAAAGACAGCGAAATAGGAAACACAGCCGTTTCCTGCATCTGTTATCTGGTGCCAAACAAAATAAAAATGAATTATAAAATAACCTAATCATAAGGCACGAAAAAGGGTTAATTAACTGAAAAAAAAGGAATAAATTGGGATTTTTCTGAGAAAACTTTATCGCAGAATATTAAACTGCTGAAAGTAGTACTCATGGTACAGTGAATCATGGCTTTACGAATTTAATGCATTCCTGAAGAATCATTCGTCATCAGAGATGTTAGTGAACGGAAGCTATTTTACCGTGGGAATGAATGTAAAGGGATTAATTTACTCCAGGAATAAAAGTGATTAGTATTTAAAATTTATATCAATACTTTCTGCACAAGTTCGTAATGTAAGATCATGGGAAATCATTAAATCTAAGATAATAAGCAACAACAAAAATGAATCAATAAATAAATTTTAAAAAAAAAAGTAACAAAAGTCTGAAAAGCTTTCAGATTTTACATTACGCCTAAAAAGAGCGTTTTTTTTAACGTTTTGTATGTTACCTTTATTTATTAAATATCATGTTCTTCGCACTTAAACCATAAAATTTAGTCGAAGTGGTGGCAGCGACCAAAGTAGCTAAAGCAGTCCAAAGACAGCTGCCCCAAATCTCAGATTCAAACCAAAAGTGAAGAAGTTTACGAAGAAGCGAAAGAAGGAAGAAACTGTTTTAGTTAACACTTCTATGTCAGACGAGCGATGGTACTTAACGACGATTTCCCAAGTATTCAAAGACTTTGACCAATAGCCTGGATATTGCGTTTCTATAACAACTGTAAAAATTCTGAAAATATTAAAATGGACAGTGACTTTAAAGGAACTGATTCTGAGACAAATTGTCAAACCTTATCGTTATAAGTGATTTTTAAGTATATGTTCTGCATTATTATTTAATTTATACTGTGAGTATATTCAGTACTATACAAGTCTATTGAAAGATTAAATTTTTATTTTTATTTAATGTTTTGATTTTTATAGACCATTATAAGAAAATCAAAAGGGGGGAGTATGTTGCGAGTTCCGTGATTTACATTTGTTAATGCTATTCAACGGCCATTGTTTTCCTTTTATTTTTGTTTTTGTAGTTTAGCAACAGTAAGAAAGATTGGAATAAAGCTTTGATTTCCTTAAGTATGTAAGTAAATAAAGTTTTGGCTTTCCTAAACAAAAAATTTACACTGGTTATCATAAATTAAGGAAAAATCACAAAAATAAGGATAACTCCCTCAAAAATAAGCAAAACCGTGTAAAACTTCAATATGTTGCCAAGTAAGAGTAGTTGAGTAAAACTGCAATATGGAAATTAGTGGCGCTGCGCTCGGAATACGTCATCTGCGAGGAGCATAAAAGTCCAAGTTTGAGAGCAAGCCCACATATTTCACTGTGATAGTGACATCAGAAATCTGACATAGCCAATTCGTAACAATGACCTCCAGGCATCATTTGCCAGCAGAATTACGATGGAGAGCCATTGGGAGACTAGAGGCAGGACAAAGTCGAACAGAAGTGACCAGATGGCTAAATGTGAGTCCTTCTGTGGTTCATAGACTTTGGAGGCAATTTCAAACCACAGATTCGGCATTTAGGAGGTTCAGCTAAGGACGGCCAAATGCTACCACGAGCGCCGATGACCGATATTTCACATTATGTGCACGCAGGAATAGAACCGCTACTCCGACTCTTCTTAGATCGTCCCTTGCTGCAGCCACCGGAAGGTTGGTGTCGACGTCAATTGTGCGTAGAAGGCTTCACGAAGGTGGTTTGTATGCAAGGTGACCAGCCATTTGCGTGCCGCTCACGTCACGCCATAGGACCATAGACCGTTTGCAGTGCCCCGACATGTCCACTGGACGCCTGATCAATGGAGGGCTGTTCTCTTTACGGATGAATCCAGATTTAGTCAAGAAAGCAGTAGTAGGCGTTATTTGATATGGAGATCACCTGGAATCCGTTATCATCCGTCAAGCATCCGTGAAAGACATGCATACGGAAGAGTCAGTGTCTGTGTTTGGGGTGGCATCGCTTTGGGTGAACGCACAGACCTCCATGTCTTTCCAAGGGAAATCGTGAATGCTCAGGTTTATAGAGATGACATCCTTGATGCTTATGCTCGCCTATATGCGGGGCAATAGGGCTCGATCCCCGGACTTGAATCCTATCGAGCATGTATGGAATGCTTTAGCGAGACGTCTAGCTGCTCTCAGACCTTGCCGCGTTTGCAACTGCTTTGCAAGAGCAAGGGCTCTCGCTTCCTATGGAACTGATAGACCACATAATTGAAAGCATCACACATCGCTGTTTTGTATTGCTTCTAGAGGCGATCATATTCCATATTGAAGGTACTTTTCCTATAGCAAACTGACACCTTCGATTTATTCATTTTATACATGTGCTAATTTCTATACTACCATAATTGTCTGGTAATTTCTTTTTATATTATTTGATACTTTACTATGTGTTGTATATTGTGGGTAAGTTTCATAAAATTCTACACTTAACTTTTTCAGTAATCGTGATTTTTGTGATTTTTCCTTCATTTATGATAACCAGTGTACTTGTTTATTTTAAATATTTATTTTCAAGACATGGTATGGTGTCATATTTAATTTAAAGGCGATCGCGACTGAATGAAATAATATTCAAATAGCTTCAACGCAACAAAATGTTTCACGCGATAAACGTGGGAGAGTACTTGATTTTTAATTTGCCCGAAATGATGTATAATATAAGAAAAATTCTGACTCCTGATAATCCTCCCGCTAAAGATTATGATGTGTTAATAACAACACTGAGAAGCCATTTATATCCTAAGCCACTTACAATACCGAGCAGGCATGTATTTTTAAATCGAAAACAACACGAGGGGGAAACGATGTTATGGCAGAGTTGATCATTCGCCATACCGTGAGGATCGCCATCCGTGCTTACGATCAGGACATGCTAAATATGATATTGCGGGATGTGTTTGTTAGTGGGATAAGAGATAGGGCTATTCTGGATAGAATTTTTGAGCAGGATGCTATTAATTTGGATGACACTTCAAAAATAGCTTTGGCTATGGAGAAAGCATTTTTCAAAAATTAATTTTAAGCATGCTTACTTACAAATGAATGAACACCCAGGGACTCTAAAATTGCTACCAATAAACACACAGAAGGTATTATATAAGTGTAAGAGATTAATGTTCTGGCTAAATGCAGCGCCGGCAATCTAGCAACGTTACATTGAACCACTATTCCAAGGAATGGAAAGTCTTAATGGATGATGCGCGAGTAAGAGGGTTTGATGATGGCACATTTAATATACTTTAAAAAATTTCTTCGAAAAATAAACTCATGGATAAAAATTAAATTTGAAGAAAAGTAAATTTTCCCAGGAACAGATACAATTTTTAGGTCATAAAATTGATGCTAATGGTTTACATAAAACCGATGAAAAAATATAAGCGATTGCCAGATCCCCGAGCCCTAGAAATGTCCAGGAAATTCAGTTTTGAGATTAGTTAATTTTTATGGGAAATTTTGCCCAAATTTAGCGACAATCGCAAATCAACTAACTAAGAAAGTCTCAAAATGGGTTTTGACGAGTGATTGTCAGGCGGCTTTAAAAAAGAACTAGAAGTTTTGATGCCCTATGATCCAAAATTATCTTTAACACTGGCAACTGATGCATCACCACTGGGGTTAGGTGCGATGCTTTCCCACAAACTTCATAACGGAGCTGAACGGCTAGTTGCATATACTTCTAGACACTCACTGAAACGGAGAAAACGTATCCTCAAACTGATAAAGAAACCTTGTCAGTCATCTGGGAAACGAAAAAAAATTTTCTTTACTTAAAAGCCAGAAAATTTATGTTAATTACTGATCATAAACCTCTGTTGCAGTTTTCGGCTCAAAGAAAGGCATGTCAGTTTGGGCAGCAACAAGTCTCCCGCACAACGCCTTCGCCTTACAGCCATTCCAATTTGACATTATTTACCGTAAAACAAACCAGTATAGCAATGCTGACTTTCTGTCACGATTAGCTGTTATCATTAATTAATGGTTCTTCCATCACGCATATTGTCGACATGTCACTGCCATAGCTGACTGTTTACATTTATAGTGTAATGTAGCTGTCCATCCTTAGACTGAACTGTTCCAAATCTTCATTGTCTGTTACCATGGCGATAATTTCTTTCTGCCACTTTATCGCCAACTCTAAATAGTTGGTCTGCAAACTCCTAGGTTCCTTTTCGAACTTTAAAAGAAATGAATTGCTATTACCCGAATAAAAATATTTTTATCTTCCACGCCGCAGTATTTTGTCGTTCTGCAAAGCATAAGATATTTAATTTTTTTTCCAAATTTAATCTGCCTGTTACTGATTAAAAAAAACTAAGCGATTTAAGCCAATAAATGCAGCTTTTTATTTCTTTTATGAATTACCAGCTGGACCTGAGAGGTGATACTAGATGGACTCATTAAAAGCATTATGTGTTTTGTTCTTTTTATATAATAATTATTTTAGGTGATTAGCAGCGGCAGTGGCTAGTTATTCGAAAAGGGAAACGGACAATAAAAATTATTCGATAGAAAAGTGATGCTTAAGAATAATAGCATTTTTAGGCTTTAAAAAAATTAAAAAAACATATGGTAACACTTAACACTGTATCGGGAATTCCGAGAATATGCTGCTTTTAAAACTTTTGTGATTTTGCTGTCGAATTTTATGGGGCGTAAGTGCGAAGAAAGTGATATTTAATAATAAAGTTTAAAAAAGTTATGTTCGGAAGAGTGAGCTCAAGAGCAGATGTATAAAACTGAGAGCTTAACCAGAGCTTAAAATACCTTCGTCAGCTGTCTGGTGGGACGTTACAAGCTGAATCCTTTCAGAATTATTATTGTTACGTTTTCCTCTTTTTCTTCGTACGTACGTTAAGGGTTCGCGGATTTGGAGTGAATAACGACGACGCTTGATGAAAAATGGAAACACACTTTATTAGCCAGTATTCCCAAGACAGCTTCAAAATCAGGTTTACAGTCATCGAAGAACTGCTACAAACACGCTGAGACAATCAACGACACAACCTTCAGGTTATCAGCTGTAACGGTGGAATACAGTTTCACGACAAAGCACCAAAGTACAGCTCTCGACTCAGATATATTATGATATATTTTTCAATTCAGAGTGAGTCTTCAATTCTGCAATGACTGTTTCACGGGACTCAGCTATTTTCAAGGTTAATATGGTACAACTGGCAGTATTCCCCTCTTCGTCAATGCGTTTTTATCTTCTTCGTACGGACGTTAAGGGGTTCGTGGATTTGGAGTGAATAACGGCGACCCTTGACGAAGTATCGGAGCACACTTTATTGACCAGTATTATTCAAGACAGCTCCAAAAACACTTTTACAGTCGTCGAAGAACTACTATAAAAACTCTGGAGTAATCAGCAACACAGCGTTCAGGTTATCAGCTATAACGGTGGAGACAGCTTCATGGTAAAGCACCAAAGTACAGCTACCGACTCTGCTCAGTCGTTCTCGGAACTCTCCGTACTCTCGAGACTCTCCACGCTATAACTCGCAATGCACTCGACGATACACTGGAGTGCAGCTCCCGACTTGGTTCAGTCGTTCTTGGAGCTCAAGGCACTCTAAGACAGAACTCGACGATACTAATGCACTAACTCGCGTTACACTCTCGATGCATTCGACGACCAACTCGGCACTAGACTACGAGACACTTACTTGCTCACTGACTGACTATCAACTCCGTAGACTAGGCACTGACTTTGCACTGACTCACTCTCCGCCTACCAGCGGGGCTTATATAGCTTTTGGCTTGTGTTCGAAAACATTCTGGGCTAAAACAAGAAGAATTCGTTCATTCGTGCGTCTATGGCATATCGCCAAATTCATCGCCAAATGTGATAACCCTGCCTTCCTTTGCCATTTTCTGGCAACCCTAAACCTGCTTTGAGGGGAAGCTATCTTACCGCGCCTGGACATTTCGTAACATTATTATTAAGGTTAGCCTGGAAATCCTAAGGACTAAGGTTAGTCCGAAAAGGCAATTAGTCTGGAAATGCGATTTTGCGTGGTCCACCGTAAATGCATTGTTCCACTTTTCTTTCGAGTCTCGAGTCTGTTGTTGTTCGGAAAAACGTAAGATGTTATTCTTTCATATGTAATCTGTCTGTTAGTAATTAACAAGCTAAATTATCTAAAAGCAATAGATGCTGTTGCTGATGTTAAGAATATTATTATTTTTTTAAACTTTTTAATTGGATTTATTTCAATAAAAATGCGATTGAATTCTTAATATATCTAATTAAAAACATTTAATATTCTTATAGAATTTCACTGAATATTTTTTCACGTTTGACATATACAGAAGATAGATAATGTTTCCATGTTAGTCTAAATGCATCTTCATCTAACATCTTACAAAATGTTTCGCTGTTCCACCTGAGACGTCTCTTTGGATAATCTCTATTGATAAACATTCTGATAAATATCTTAAATCATAGTTTGTATAAAAAATAAATTAATTAGAAAAACTGTCAGTGAACTCGGTGCTGCAATTTCGCCAACAAACAAGAAACAAGAATTCGAAATTTATTTTTCAAAGACTTAAAAAAAGGAATCAGAAAGCGGGAGGGAAGAGTAAGGATTTCTTCCCATTTATCCAGTTTCAACTTATTGAAGCAAAACTGATGATTTTTATTGCACTTTTGTGCGTTTTCACATGAAGGTTTTTCCATTACCTGGCTTCCCTTGAGGTATTCGTTTGAACTCAGTTCTTTGGAATGTAAATGAATGTCGCAATAAAACAAGTTCCGTCAATTTTTCAATTTCCAAATGAATATAAAAGTTCGGTTTACAGGACGTCCCCATACTTTGTCCCACCACGCTAACTGTGTAGCTCTGCTCCAGTTTTTAGAGAGACTATTCCGGGGAGTCCAAAATT
>KK116660.1:548121-573402 GCA_000611955.2 Stegodyphus mimosarum | reverse complement strand
CAGTTACTCAAGAGGACTTTAGCTCGCCGTGTATTTTGAGTGCCCTCTTGCCGTATGATACTGTAAATTTACAAATATCCATACTGTCTCCAGGATTCGAACCGGGGCCCATCGGTACGGCAGTCAGCGTCACTAACCACCATATCGACTTGCCGGGAGGCATATAAGGAAACTGTGCAATGTTAGGACAACTACTCTCATTTAGCCAATGAAAATCAAAGTAAGTATCACCGTTAACTACGCCTACAATGAAAATGTCACGTGGCTGGCAGTTTGTTTATATTCTGTTATTGTCTTAGTTGTTACTGAGATAGTGCTGTTACGACATGGGGTGAGTATAAACCGAACCCATCCACCGCACGTTTTCGACTAAAAGATATATTTAATTCTGGATACGAAACAAAGTTTACGCTAACCTCAACTTCCATGTAACATCGTCACGGTGGCCGGGGTTACAGCTACATTTACTTTGACTCTCATTCACTAATTTCGAACGGTTGTCCTAGCAGTGTACAATTTGCTTATATGCGGCCAGGAGAATTGAATAATAATATTGCATAAATCAAAAATTCAATAGTTTTCATATTTGAACTAGTGATAATATGGCAGGAAAACGAAATGTTTAAAACAACAGCCAGTCAGAGTAGCATCATCTAAAAAATAAATCAATAAAAGCGGTAGGTCGCATACTACATGAAGATCAAGTTTTATTCTATTAAATGTCAAACCACTCATTTTGAGTGGCTTGGTACGTATAATAGTGTTTCAGTTGTCGGTGGTTCTAGTTTTAATTTTAACTTCAGTTCTAGTTCTTTTCTGTTCATGGAAAAAAGCCCACAAAGCAAAATGCTTTATCTTGTAGGACCAGAGCGGTGCTAAGATATTTTTTCACCTGAGGCAAAAAGGTAAATGCACGCCCCTATATGCAACCAAACGAATTATACATGTGTAGGAATTTATATTCATTTTTACTAACCAGTTAAGTTTATGTTTTGTTTCCTATAAGCCTTCATTCCCTTAATTGTCAATGCCAGAATATTTAAATTTGGTAGAGCACGTGAAGGAATGCAAATTCTACCAGTGGGAGAAAAAGGTTTAAATACTTCGTTCTAGAAGGGAAAGTTAGAGAGTGTGGGCAAGCACTGTACCTTGTAGCCTGAGCGTTTGATTCTGCATTTATTGCTGGTTAAAGTGGCTTAACAGCTATTACTTTGTTGCCACGAGACTTCGACGCCGTTTTGGGTAACAGGATTATCTGATCCCTGGTAAAAAAGCCCTACTATTTGTTAATATCTTTGAATTTTTAGTTTAGTTCTTGTTAGCTGAGTTACCACCCAAGCGAGGCGTATCTGTTAGCGTCAAGTCGACGTATTGTGAATTTTAAAGAGTTTTAATAAAGGGTTTTTTTAACGCGTCTTCTGCCTGGTTTCTGCACTTACTTCAGCTGTCATTCCAAAAGTTAAACTAGGAAATGTATTAAGCAAAAGTAACTGCATTAAATCAAAAGTGTCATACTTTCTTACATCGTAATTATACCATAATTCTTAAAGTATTTCTTAAGCGTAGCTTTGTAAATTCAGAAAAATAATACATCTAATTATTTATAATTTGCAAATGGAAACGCTAAAAAATCATTTTTTTGATAAATAGAAAATAACGCTGAAATACTACTAAACATTAATTTTCAAGTTTTTTTATAATTTAATTTTCATTGCTTCAGCGAAACAAAATCGACAATATTTTTTTTCTGTAATTCATATTCTACAGAAAAAAAATATTGTCGATTTTGTTTTTTTTTCTGTAATTCATATTCTACAGAAAAAAGCAACCGCTTTTAATTTTTTTTAAAGAGCTAGGGAAGGTTTTGCGTATTGTTTTATTAATTTAAGTTGGCTGAAGCTTATTTCCCGTAATAATAATAACTGACAAGTTTAAAAACATTTTTAACCTAATTTTCGATTTCTCATAGCCAATTTGGCGTCCCTGAACCTGAGGCAAGTGCCTCACTTTTTTCCCCCTTGTCCCGGCTCTGTGTAGGACATTCAACAACAGCTCAGACAAAACAGGAATCTGTAATAACTCACTGACTGCTCTCTTATCTCACCACTTAAACAGAAGTAATGGTGATAGGATTTTTTTTTCCTCCTACGCAAAAACTACTCTGTAGACATAAATGAACGTTTCGGACCCTGAATTAGAAACGCGTAGCTTCTCTTTTGGAAACACAGATTAAAATTGTCTGTGATGTAAAACTAACACCCTCAGAATAAACAGCGAAGATACGACCTCCTTTGTCCCTCATCTGGACGATTCTTTGGCACATATTATAATGGAAGGACGCTGATGGATGTTGAGTGGGAATTCTCTATTCGAGGAAGCTGTTATTGACAGTTACGATGCAGTAATGAATTAAACTTTCGTCTCCAAGTTCGTGCTTGTAATTGCTATAACGAAAAAAAAAACAATAAATCGATTGAGAGAGTACGAAATCCGATATCGAAAGTGTTAAAGAATGAATGTATACGCAATTTTGTACCGTAAAAGCAGCTTTTATTATTTGCACGCTAAGAACCGCTTAGAATAATAATTATAAAAAAAATTCATTTAAACTTATTTCATCGAATTAAACGATTTCTCGAGGCAAGTTGAAAATGACATCCAAAATTACAAATTTTGAAATTAAATATTGTTGTACGGGGGAGTCAAACTTCTTTGTTCATAATGAGTACAAAAACTTTTCCAAATACGAACTGGGAGAGCGGATTAAAAGGTAAATTTCCTTATTTTTCCAAATTAATTTTTTTTTAATTTGGCATTGCCAAAACATGAATATTTTCGTCAGTTAAAAGACTCCTGTAATGTCTGCGAACAACGATTGCGAAAATAAAGGCCGGGTAAGGATATTTAAGCCGGGTAAGCGAGTGAGTACGTACGTTTGGTATTACCGACTGCAATAAAAAAAGAAGGTGCCCAAATAGATGTTATAGCAATCCCGTATACAAAATTTCAACGTCCTAAGGGTAATCGTTTCTGAGTTATGCGAGATACATATGAGTGTATGGAAATCAAGAAAAAAATCTGTTTTGAATATATTTTACAGTCTGTCTTGGAATAAAAGTCCTTTATTCTATCCATACGTACGGATGTCATGCAAACAAATAGTCAAAATGGATTCGGGGACAGTCAAAATAGATCTTTTCGTTAAACTGAAAACAGAAAATTTTCAAGATTACAGTATTCCTTTATTTCGTATGAGGAAGTAAAAAGAAAAATCTTTACAGTAATTTAAAGCGTTTAGCTAATGGCATTTCACTGGTAGTACAGTCAAATACCAAAAATCCGCCGACCTGAAATCCGCCAACTCCTGAAATCCGCACTGCCTCTCAAAATGTAAACATTGAATTTATAGGTTCCAGAAACCGCAGAATGGAGAATGAAATACTGAAGAAAAAATATTTATCTAATAATGATGTCATAATTACCGAATAGTAATGATTCTGTGTTAGTGGTAGAGAAAAGATCTTACAGAAGAGGTTGATGTGTTCAGATGAGCCAACACTGGCATATCAGATAACCGATGATGAAATCACTGGCTCTGTTTTGAACTCGCCACTGCAAGAAAACAATTCCGACACCGACAGAGATAATGAATTTGATAGGAGTGAGAAAATATCTTTTAATGAGGGTTTGGAACATGGTGAAAAATACTTAAAATATTTAGAACAACAGAGCTGTCTCACAGAGCAAGATATTATGACCCTGTAGAATTTACAAAAAAAGAAAAAAAGAAAAAAAAACTTACTCTGGAAAACTTACTCTCTTACCTAAAATTTTAAAACAAACCTTTATCAGAAAAATATTTGAAACAAGTTTAAAAAAAATATGCTTTATTAGTATCCCTTATTTTTGCACGTCTCTATTGTATATGTCCTTAATGCTTTAAAATATTCCTGTAATCACTAATATAAATGAATAATATATATATATATAAATATATAATTTAATGCATATAATAAAATAATATAATAATGTATATTATTGTACATAATAATTCAAGTAAATGTATCTAATATGCCTTATTTATTTTGAACTTTAAGTCTGAATATTATGATTTGGCTTTTCTGTCCTGAAATCCACAAAATCCTAAAATCCACACAACCTCTGGTCCCAAGCATTGCGGATTTCTGGACTTCTACTGTATCATCGCCCTGTATTATTTTTAAAGAAATTAAATAATGAAGAATGTGCATGTATGTACGTATACATGTATGTTTCTCACAATGTGAATAAACGACGGTACCTAGGGGCATCCTATAGTGAATAACGTAGTCCTGTACCCGAACATGTGCACCTGGAAGCTCGAATTTTGAATTTCGAATTTGCTTTATTACTTATTTCATATTTTGTAAAACTTTAAAGAATTTTTGACGAACAAACTCAACGATTTGAAAGTGAGCAGCGGCAACATTCTTCAGAATGAAGCACTTTTATCTCTAGTGAGCGAGACTGTTGCCATTCGGAAAAATGTGAGATATTTATCTTATTTTGATTAACGAACTCGGCTGTATGAAAGGAACATGTTGCCGCGGCAAGAAATAAAATACTTTTATCTTCCACACGCCGTTGAGTTGTCATTCACAAAAGCCTAAGATGCTTTCAAATTTAATCTGGAATGTTAACGAGTAATAAAGTAAGCTATTTAAAAGCAATAAACACAGTTCTTAAGAATATTTTTTCCTGCTTTTAAATATGCTTGATTTAAATAAACATGTATTAAAATCGGGAGATGTCTAATTAGAAATATTCATTACTTTTATGAAGTTACCCTAGTTGGACTCATTGAAACCATAAAATAGTTTTTCTTTTTTATTATAATTATTTTAGGCGGTCGCTAAGTGAGCGGCTAGTTTTTAAAGAAATGATATAACGAATATAAAAATATGTGTGGCAGTTTCTATTATTTGCTCATGAGTTAAATTTTAGGTGGCGTAAGTGCCAAGAGCGTGATGTTTATGGAATAAAGTTAACGGCTGAAACGCCAATAATAAAAAGATAAAAACATTTTTTTTGTTTGCCAGCTTACTAACAAAATTGAATATTGATATGATGAACTGAGAAAAAACTGAAAAAAAAATAGAAAAATGTATACCGACACTTAACACTACATCGGAAATTTTGAACATATGCTGCTATTCAGCTTTTAAATTTTATGATTTTGTTGTTGACTTGTACGGGGTGTAAATGCGAAGAAAACGATGTTTAATATTAAAGCTAAAAAAAGTTGGAGGGAGTACTTGCAAGACTAGATTGGCAGCTCGGCGAGAGCGAAAAAAGTCCTAACAAACCCTTTTGGACTACTATTAAAATTTGAAATCTTTTAGATTTTATTTATTTATTAGTCCAAAAGAGCAATTTGCTCAAAAGACCTATTAATTTCGTTTTGGCATTTCGCGTTGATTCACTATAAATGTCAGTTTAATTTTCAAATTGTTGCCATCAAATATTAGAACCCTGCATTATATTTAAAGAAATTAAATAATGAAGAATCTGCATAAATGTATGAATGTTTCTCGCACTGTGATAAAGCAACGTATCCAGAGCCATCAAATTTTGAATAATGTAATCCTCCTCCGAATATGGGCATCTGAAAGCCCATATGTGGAATTTGTTTTATTATCGATTTTATATTTTATAACACTAACGAATTTTTGATTAAGAAACTAAAGGATTTCAAAGCGAGCAATGGCAACACTGTACGGAAAAAAAAATTTCTCCAGCGCGCGAGGCTGTGCATCGGAAATTCAAAAGATATGCTCATTTAAAAATTACTTTGCGATATTGCCGTTGAATTGAATTTTATTGTTTAGGTGCGAAGAACATGATATTTAATAAGTAAAGGTAATGCAGAAAACGTTAAAAAAACGCCCATTAGGATGTAATGTAAAATCTGAAAGCTTCCAGATTTTTTTTTATATTTGTTTCATTATTTCATTAAAAATAATACATAGAGATAACATTTGCTGAACACAACATTTTTATTTGTGTTGCCATTGTCTTTATCATTACCATTATAACCGCCGTATGTTTCTCAGACTGTGGTAAAACAACGATACTTACAGCCATCAAATTTTGAATATTGAACATTTCCACTCGACTATGGGCATCTGGAAGCCCAAATTTGAAATTTGGAATTTGTTTTATTATCTATTTCATATTTTGTAAAATATTTTGTAACATATTTGGATTATACTCAACGGTTTCAAAGCAAGACTGTGTAGCGGAAATTCTATAGATATTCTGATTTTAAAATTACTTTGCGATATTGCTCTTGAACTGAATTTTATGGTTTAAGGGCGAAGAACATGATAATTCATAAATAATGGTCCGGGTTCCACCCTTTTATTTAACAGTTATACGTAGGAACCCTTTTACACCGATAAGCGAATAATCGCTTGAGTGTGTGAACAGAGACGTGAGACTCAAGAAGGGTTAATTACCCTTTATTTCTCAAAATAAGGATAAACGCAGTCGGCTCCTATCTCAGAGAGCACAGTAAAGCCTCCACTTGGGCTTGAACTCAAATTAATAAAAATTAAAGCTTAACTAATGCTTAACTAAAAAGATATAGCCGAAGCTATCAAGATTCTAAGTAGTTGACCCCTAAATCTCAGTTAAGTAGGCGAAGCTATCTAGGGCCTGAAGTACGGTCGAGCGTAGTAATAGTTTAGAGAGAGTTGTAGCCCAAAGTCAAATGCACGCTAGTCAGAAACGGGCTGTCTAACGAAGTCAGTAAAACATCGACTTCAATACTATTCTTACTCATTTGCATTAAACGCGTTTCTGAAAATACATTCTGGTAAGGAATTGTTAGCTGAAGCTAGAAGAGATAGGAAAGGTGCATAAAATAACTGTTATAAAATTAGGATAAACGTTACAAAGGTAACCCACAAAACGTTAAAAAAAGCCTTCTTGGGCGTAATGTAAAATCTGAAAGCTTTCAGATTTCTTATTTATTTATTTTTTTATGTTCGTTTTTTCCTTATTTCAGATTTAAGTGAATAAAATGGCAGTCTGAAAATGAGGTTCAGCATTATATTTTTTCGGCACTGCAGCCCTACTGCCGCACCAAAAAACCTTTTATTTTTAAAATTTACGAAACAGTATGATTTTTCCCAGTGTCAGTATCAAAATTATAGGTTCTTTGCACTCATTTTGGGATGAAAATAACAAAATATACAAAAACAGTGAGGTAGAAAACACCAACAATAAAAGAGGAGACACGCATACTAAAATATGAGCATATAAAAAAAAACTAACAGTAAATATAACATGGCATTTAGGAGGATTCCCCTTCGTAGGTGGCACCACAGTGGAGAACAACTAATTATGTTCTGCATATGCGCCTCCTACAATCAGTGGCATGCTCTACAGTAGTACAAGGAGGTATTAAAAATATTTTTAATGCTTGTATATTTGAACATTTTTTAAATTTTTAACAAATAACCGGTACAAACTCGTGGGGACGCCAGAACGCGATTAAGATTAGAACAATCCCAAATCAAACCTGAACATCTGGTAAGTTCACTTAAAGTGATCCACATATAATTAATTGTGAACAAATATTTATCAACAAATATGCTTATCAAAGCGATTTTAAAATAAATTTAATCATAATTTTGACTTCTGCAAAAACTGTCCAAATAGCTTCTTCCTCTAGTGAATTGATTTTTTTTAGCTCTTTACATTCTAAAAGATTTGTGTTGTTAATTAATGATTTTAATTCGAATCCAGTCCTTCCTAAGGTGTCCACCGAAAACATTGCGGCAAAAACATCGCGGACGAAAACGTCGTGGAGAAAACAACGCAGAGCGAAAACGTCGTAGTACAAAACATCGTGGGAGAAAAGAAAGCAAAGAGAAAACATTGCAGTTCTAAAACATCGTGGTACAAAATAACGTGGTCGAAAATAAAGCGGTTCGAAAACTAGTTTAAAAACATCATCGTCGAAAATATCGTGGTAAAAAATAAAGTAACGACAAATCATCGCATGACGATAACATCGCACATATGCGTTTTTCAGGTTTTAAAAGTTTTAAGTGCATTTTCGCATAATTATTTGGGAGCGCAAGAAGAAAAGAGGAATATTTTTACTTCTACATATCATATTTTCGAGTGAATAAATAAATTTTTGTTGAAAATGTAAGAAGGAAACTTAAAAAAACTGAGAAACTAGAAAAACTGAGAATGAGTAGGAAATCAATGCAACTTATGGCACTTAATAGAATTTTTGTTAATTACCAAAGTTATTAATAAATTAATCTTTTTTATAAAGTTTTACTGATAATTTTTCATGAAAAATACAATCTAAAAATGTTTAGGAAAAGGAAGACAAATAACTGCATGAGGTTAGCTCTCTATACAAATTGCTTAGTTAACTATCAAATTATTTTCTTTCATATTTGTTAATCTGTTATTGTTTTAGTAAAAATTATATCTTGTTTTGTTTCCTTTTATTCTTGAAGTGTCGTTAACATTTTCACCCTGTTTCCCTCTTTCTTTCTTGCGCTTCTAAATCATTATGCGAAAATGTCGTTACAACTTTTAAAACCTGAAAAACGCATTTGTGCGGTGTTATCGTTATGCGATGATTTGTAGGAGCTTTATTTTTGACCACGATATTTTCGACGACGATGTTTTTAAACTGCGAAGTTTTGGAATCGCTTTATTTTCGACCACGATATTTTGCACCACGATGTTTTAGAACCGCGATGTTTTCTCTTTGCTTTACCTTCTCCCACGATGTTTTGTACCACGACGTTTTCGCCTTGCGTTGTTTTCTCCGCGATGTTTTCGGCTATAACCCTTCCTAACGCTTTTAAAGTTCTGTTAACTTAATTTTTCATTTTCAGTTTTCGTTAATACTTCTGGCGACAGACAGCGCTTCCTTCTCATTCGCTTTACTCCTTTTGGGTTTAAATTCAATCGTAGCTTTCCTTTCGTTGCAGAATTATTTTCTCCTGGTGAAGACGGACCTTACCTATTCGCCCTCGAAATCCATAGAATCTTGACTAAAATCTACGCTAAACACAACGTTGTTGCTTTAATAATTTTGTGAAATATGTTTATATTTCTCTATTTAATAACTAAGTGTAAAAAACTTTTAAATGATATTTTATTGAAAACGTAATTTTTTATCATGGTCGCACAGCAGTGGGAATACGTAAAAGCATCGGCGGGAGCAGTGGTTCTCCCGGGCGTAGGGCTGAGGACCTCTCTTCTAAAGCATATTGTTCAGCACACTATGAAAATTCGAGATATTTAGCTATCTCACTTGAGATTTTTCTTGCTTTTTCAAAAACAAAATTTCATAACTTTGCTGAGCATTAAATTCTTTACGTTTGGGCATTTCCTGTAACAACTACTTTAATTTAAAAATATCAATTAACTAGCTTAGCACAGTTATGAAATTTCCAGTGAAACAAAGTACCTGGCAATATTAACGAAACGCCTATTTTTAAACGCTAGTTATTTGCATATTGCAAAGCCAGGAGAGCTATCAGCATTAGAGGATAGATGTCTTTGTAGAGGACTTTCTGCGGGAAACTGGCACACGTAAACTAACCATGCAGTCAACTAGTTCGCCTGGTATCAAATCCAAGCCTGATCGAACTACCAGTATTCAGCGGTTGTAACCACTCGGCCAAGAAAAGAACTAAGTCTCGAGTTGTTTCTTTGATTTTACTTTTTATAACTTGTAATAACTTGAAAAAATGAAATTCGTAATTGCATGCAGATAAACATTTCCGTAGCCTCATCAGTTCTTTAACAGATTCTTGGCCCGCTTGCATCTTTTCTTGAACTGCTTTCACCTTTTTTTTAACGGAGTCGACGGCTCCTTCCACTTTTCTTGGACTGCAGCAAGGCAATCACCAGCTGTCTTAGTTGCTCATCCATCTTGTCACCGGCATTCATTCTCTCTTCTGGCACCAAAAATTGTTGCGTGCGTTCGGATTCGTAATGGACTGAATGTGCAGAGAACTGATGATTTTATCACGTGATAAAATGTATTTTACACCCCCCGGCCCCCAAAAAAGTACCCACTAAAAAGTTCTGAAAATTTCCGCGAAAATACTCGTACAGCTCCTTTCAGTATCGCAGAACACAAAAAGTAGTTACAGTTCAGATTACTAAGAATGTTAAACACAACGCAAACAAGGCGCATCTAAAGTTCACATGGAGATAATCTCAATACTCCGAAGTCGACTCTGAA
This sequence comes from Stegodyphus mimosarum, assembly GCA_000611955.2. NCBI lineage: Eukaryota > Metazoa > Arthropoda > Arachnida > Araneae > Eresidae > Stegodyphus > Stegodyphus mimosarum. Next base: position 563,132 of record KK116660.1, on the reverse strand, counting down.
CTGAAAAACTGATGCTCAGTCTGTTCTTAGGAATTTTTCACCGTTCACCGAGAAATCTCTAGTATTTTCCATTTCTCGAAATTACCAATAGGTATCTAAGGGACGGATACAGTTAGAGTTACATATAGCAATCAATTAGTCATTCAAGTACAATGCCATATATAGGTATACAGAGACCGGACGATAATGTTGCCAAATGGTCGCCAAGTTTGGCGATTTTTGGCGATTTCTCCAAATTTGGCGAAAAAAAATTAGTCAGCAAAACCACTGCCAGCTTAGCGATATCTCGCCAATTTGGCGACATAGCCATTTACTCAATGTTAAATAGACTTGCCATTATGTAATATGTACATCTAAAAAATAAAGTGTAAACAATTGAAAAAAAATGATGTAACGAGGACTTTCAAAAGAATATCCTGCGGAATTGCTGCTAAGATTGACATAAAAAGTATTCAATTAATTTAAATTGAAACTAAACAGGTAAAGAATGAACTAAAGCTCTGTAATTTAACCACATTGATAAAAAAAAATAGTTAAATTTATAAAAAACATGCAAAACGAGTGGAATCTATTACATTTAATAATTGAAACTTCTTTCGCCAATATTTCTTGGCAAGACTGAAAATCGCTAATAGTAACCGACTTACAGTCTTATAATTCTTTTCCAACAAACGAAAGGTACTTTTTTTTTTTTTTTTGAAGTTTTAGTTGGAAATAAGTACAATATAGTTCTTACGGGGTTGTTTCATTTATCCTTTTTGTAATTTGACTCGAATTGTTAGGTTAAATAAAAGTTTAATTTAATTAATTCGCAATTGTACAAAATCCCATTTTTTTTGTCATTATGTACAGATTTTTGTGTATAGAATTTCTTTTTGGCAATTTAGCCATTTTTTTCATATTTTACGATTTGCTGTTTCATTGAATTTGTATTTGAATAATTAGAATTGATTTGTTGGGTGGCGTTTTAAATTTTTGAGAGGTACGAAGAATTTAAAATCGATGCCTCAGATAATTTGAAGCGACAGAAACATAACTGAATATGTCAGAAAGAAAGGTAAAATCGTTGTTAGATTCTTCCATCTCTTGAAAAAGTTTGAATCTGACAATAATAATACAAGTTTTCCCATATCGTATTCTTTATTTCGTCGTTTTAATTTGGATGCTTCCCCTTTGTATTCTAAAATTCTTATAGTAATAACTTTTTCTACTTTTTCTCTAAAAAAAGTGTTCTATAATAAAGCGTTTTCCTGCACTTTCATTTCTTCTTCAATTCTATCATATGACTTTTACACAGCGACGGGGACGTAGCTAATTCGGAATTTTAACTCAAAATTCCCAAGAACAGAAACCTGAACAGAAAAGAACCCCAAGAACAGAATAAGCTGCCGTATTAGATAACTTCATATTTTTGCTTCTGCCTCTGTTCTGGGGTAAGACGCTGCCTTGGTACCTTCTTCCTATCGCAACAGTGGCAAAAATGTAAGTGTTCTTGAAAAGGCACGATTAGTGTGATAATTTGCCGCAAAATGGTTATTGAAATAAAAATGGATATTTAACATACCTTGGCTGTCCATTAGGGATCGACATTTACGAAAAGCACCGTATTTACGTTATCAGTATTTCTGCAACATTACTATTTATATATATTCAAATAAAGAATTTCATTTACAACAGTCTAACAACAAAATAACAAAATTAAAAATTTACAACTAAAACAACAAAAGTAAAAATGATTGGAAATTGTTTCCCGCTTGATTATGAGCATATTAATTCTGCTGAAAAAAGCTTTTTAGGTTGATTTATAGAAAATGATCCGTTTAAAGTACATATTGTTTTCTAAAAGACATCGCATTTAAAAAGCTGGCTTGCGAGCGATAGAGAACACACCATTATGGGAAAAAAAAATTCCATCTGAAAAGAAAATTCAGCATTAACTGCTACTCAAAGTTTGCCATTGTTCCACAGTTCCCGATATGTATTGTTTATAAACATTTCGGTAGAAACAGAAATTGCAGCATGAGAATATTATCTTTATTTCTCTTTTTCAAGGTCGGAAGAACACCGGCAAAAAGGCGCGAGAAACCGGCTTGATGCAGATTCGGAAAGCGAGAGAAAACCATGCCCTGAAGGTAAGTTTCACCGAGCGTTCCTCAGCGTGTCCGCTATTACTAAATTTGCATATTCTGCAGAATGAATTTACAATGAGGTACTTTGTCTCGAAATTCTTGCTTTGCTTTGACAGAATGTTTCAAGTCGGACCTGTTTAAAAGAACAGCGATTAATCTGTTTGTTGTTGAAAGATCCATGCTCCAAGTAATACTAGAATTCTAATTATCCAGGTTATGGAGTTGGACTACAATTGAACCGAATAATCGGGTTGCCTGTTTTCTTAAACTTCTGGTTTTCAAACTTTGACTACTCGGAAGACTCTTAATTTTTAGCACCAGAAGTACTCAACTTTTGTGCCCGCATCGCTTTTCAAATATTGCCACTAAAGGTTATTGCCATGTATAATATTTAACTCAAAAGGAACGTTAGTCCCGAATGGGGTATTAGTCTTGAAGCGGAATTTTTCATACACTTAACTGTGTTCTATCACTTTTTACAAATTTATGAGTATTACGCTGATTTCTGTTGCATTAACTCCACTATTAATAAAAAAACTGCGAGTTCAACGAGAGCCTAAAAATCTTAACAAACCCTCTGGTGAGACGTTAAAATCTGGAAGTTTTTTAATTTTTGTTTCTATCTTCCCCGTCCTTGAGCCTCCACCATTCTCATAAAAGTAAATATTAGAACTGCATTGAAAATATATCAATGTAGCTGGAATGGAAATTGTAAAGGAAATTATTATTTGGCTATGATTTTTAGAATTAAGCGCTCTGAAATGGATTTTCAATCTAGTCAGTGTTGTCAGTTTCCTGAAAGTTCCTTTCTTATAGATTTTTACGTTTGAGAAATGTGTTCTAGGGCGAAAATTTTAGCATTGCGATTCAAATTTTTAATTCATTTCCCATTAGAAAACGATAGAGATTTTCAAAGTACTGTATTCTAATACTCCGATATACGTGGATTCCAAGTAACTCAATTCCTGATCTCATTTTACATATTAATGCTTGCAAATAATTTGTTTTTGAAATTGTCAGTCATACAGAAAATGCTGATAAACAAAACATTATTCTAGACAGATGTTCTGGAATTAAAGAGGTATTTAAGATATAATAAGCGTCAAAATATAATAATTCGTATCAAATTCTCTGAAGCTCCATATCCCGCTTTAAAAAGTGCAGACAGGTTATTATTGAGTTCATAGGCTATGCAGTTATTCTACGTTTATATCCATAACATAGTCGCTGTTTTATTCTTTGCTACAGAAAAACATATGAACAGAGTTCGATATTCTTTATTTTTTCTCCCCCCTCCCCCTTTATACAGTGGTTCACATTTTTTCGGAAACATATGTTTTTCAGTTTTATTTGCCTTTATCGATTACTAAATATTAGGGAAATACCTTTATTTTTCTTTCTATCGTTATACTGTTTTTTAAAATTCAAAACACAAAGAATTCCCCATGTGCCACAAAGTGTCACAGAATTAAGTATGAAACACAATACAAAGAAGTAAATAGTTAAGGAAAAATTTAAAATAAAATTATGAAGGGTTGCAAAAATTTACAAAACATTAAAAAAATATCAAATGCACTCTCTCGGAAATAAACTGATGAAAATCTGGAAGCCAGTTAATATTTTTCAGTGGCAGTTTCAAGATCTTCTTCTCACTGTCATATTTAGAAGTGGCAGTTTCAAGATCTTTTTTTCACTGTCATATTTGGAGCAGAGAAGAAGAACATGTTCAACAGTTTCCTCGCCACCGACGCTGTAATCACAAAAAGTCTTTGGACCCTAATTAAATATGCTTAGATAAGTTTTAAAGTTTCCGTGGCCAGTAAGGAATTGGGTCATTTTATAATTTGTAAAAAAATGATGACATAACAATCTCATTTTGATGGAAGGGAAAAATCACTTAGTTAAGTTCCCTTTATTTAAACTAATGTATTCTTGATTCCACGACTTCACAGTGCCATTATTCATGACCTTCTTATAAAATGATTTAGGAGTATAGATGAGAATGCCAATTTCGCGCTTGGTGGCAGTATTTGCAAGGAAATCGGCCTTCATTCCCAACAACGAAGAAATACATTTTAGGGTCTCCAAAGATGAAAGGGGATCGGTACAAATGAGGTATTCTATAACAACAATGTTTGGTTCAGAGATCCATTTGATGATGAAGTTTAAACACAAAAGTTCACCTATAAAAACCGTGCATTCATCTCGAATTCTAAACTGAAATTGCTCGAATTCAAGACCATTTCTGAAGACAACAAATGCGAAACTAACTGTGCTATCAGTTTTACTGCAATTAGTAGAACAAGTTACAGGGAAATCCTCTGCGATTTTATTGATAAATTGGAGTAACATTAACAGCATTTCTGTCTAAGGGATGAGGAAGAATAGATAAAGCACAGTCATAGCTGGAGACAGAAGAAGCAGAGAGATTTTCCCTAAAGGCAGTATTGTGAAGACTAACAATGTCGATTGGAGGAAAACCAGAAATTGTATAAATAGACTGATAGCTTATGATACGATACTTACGTATGAGTCTCAGAAGTATCCGCCTTTGAATGCGTTGTAGATATTTATAATTTATCTTCTTAAGCGACATACCCCAAACTCTAGAGTCGTACATTATGAAGGGTGCATTCCTTTGCTTATAGATGAGCGAATGTACGTTGAAATTAATACCGTACGTGTTGCGTGCAATTCCACTTCATCCACGCTGTAATTCATCATATGCACTATTCATAATCTGTTCTAAAACTTGCTTGTTTTGAAAAAAGTTATTCAAAACGTTTATGGTAAAAGAAGAACTTTATTCAAAAAAGTCTGAAAGTGAATTCAATAGTATCCGGACACTTTGAACAAACAATGTATATTTAATAAAAACTTTTCATGCGGTTTGGCATGGATTCAGTTAATACTTTCATGTAAGAATACTCCATTTTGTTTCATTCCTGCACAAGAACTGCTTTTAGTAGGACTTCCCAAGAAATACAATGTTTCCTTATTCTTTTCTCCAACTGACTTCCTACATGCTTGACATGATTTAAGTCCAAAGAATCCAATGCACCTCCCTTTGGAAAAAAATGTTGAATTTGTTCCAGGAAGAAAATCTAAATCTCCTAATCCTACAAACATTAATCAGATTAAAAGAGTTCAGATTTAACAGTTCTTAATTTACTTATTCCAGATGAGAAAAAAAAAGTTCGTTAATTGCTATGATTGTGGATATCCTGGTTTCGTACAGTCAAAGTGACTTAACTATAGTAAATTAAAAGAAGAAGCTACAACTGTCGTCAGTTAAGTAAAATTTTATACAGCTGAATCATCCGATCCACTGACCAGCTCCATTTTTTAACTGCCTGTGGAGAAATAGCAGCTTTTTGCGCCAATAAAGGATCATCGAATCCCATTGCAGCAGAAAGATTCTATAAATTATTAAGACAAAAAATATTACGATGGTATTAATAGATAGCAAGGAAAAAATTGTCTAAGCTTTGACTACGATTGTAAATTTTATTGTTGAAGGAAAAATAATCCGTATGAACTTTATTGCTTTTCCAGAAGCAAAAGGTAACTGGACGTTACTTGAAACTAATTTTCTGCAAGCTGCGAAAGTAGTGCTGAACATCCAGAGTGGCATTTGGTATTTTAGTGGAAACCCACAGAAGTAGTATGCCTTTTACAAAGACCACCTGAAACAAAAGTGTGACTGCAAACGTAACAACAGTCTCAAAAAGTAATATCTCCAGAAAAAAAAGAGTCTCCTGACACTTCTGTTGAAATGCCGAAAACAAGTGATTCTATGAAGTTGAGAGATGTTGAATGAAGACATTTGACGAAAGAACAACGGGATAAATATTATTATTAGAATAATATGAAGTAGCTAGAAGCCAGGGGCAGATCGCTTTGCTTGTATTGAACACATAATCTAGACCAGAAAGAGTTTACCTGTTGCCGGATTGACACTTGCGAAGAAAGAGTTGCTGAAAAGGGAGCTAGATTGCTTACTAGCTCAGGGTATCGTCGAGGAATGTGAATTACCTTATGTCAGTCCTGTTATGTTGATCCTTAAAGCTAATGGCTCCATCAGACTGTGTATAGATTATCGGAAGTTAAACTTCAAAACCATTGCAGATACCTATCCATTACTCAGAATTACTCATTAGAATGGATAATTTGCTAAGTGATGTTTAAAATTTTGTGTTTGCGAGACTATCTGCGCAGTCTCAAAGCGTTACCATGGTTATTAGTTTTATACTTTACCATTATTATTGTTAAAAATAAATGAAAATGGCTGTTCTAAAGATTTGAAGTTCTGTTTAATTGCTTATTCGAACCACATTTTTTTGAATTATTGGTGCATCGTTTTGAGAAATTGTATGAACCACCTAGTGTAAAATTGACATGTTTTTCGTAAATAGTTCGAACATTCGAAGGTGGGGTAAGTAATAATATTTAATTTCGAGAATTTGTTGATAATAGTTTTGTTTGAGTTTCGAAGAAGTTAAGTGAAATTCCATTGTGTAATAGTAGTTTGTTTACGGTTTCGTTCGTTCGGCAGTATAGAAGTCTTTTGTTGTAGCAGTGTTATTATTAATGGCTAAAGAGTTAGATAGGTTTAAGAAGCAACGTACCTACCATAGGGGACAGGTCACGAAATTAATATCAAAAATAGAAAATCATACGTCTGAACTACATATAGAAGTAGATGAATTAGAAAGCCTTTTAGTTCAGTTACAAATCAACGACGAACAGCTCAAATCTATTGACAATAAAATCGAAGGTCTTTTAGATGATGCAGAAAGACAGTCGGAAATAGAGAGAATTGATGAATGTAATGAAGTAATTATATTTGACTTAGTAAAATTAAAAAATAAAATAAAATCGTTGCAATCCTCGTCTGTACAAGAACCCGCGTGTGTCCAACCCGTAGCAACATTTTGAAAGGTTTTTCAAAAATTTTGGTTGATTCGGACTTAAAAAAAATTTTGTTGCTGTACATGAAATAACGCGGCAGTTTATTGTCCCTCATGCCCCATGGTGAGGTGGATTCTATGAGACTCGTGAGAAGCATAAGGGACCCTTTAAGGAAAGTCCTTGTAAAAGCTTGTCTTAGCTTCGAGGAAATGACGGCCATTATAGCGGAAATCCAATTGGTATTAAATCATAGACCCCCTACTTATGTAAGCAATGAATTAGATGAACCCAAACCTCTTACTCTAGCCCATTGTTTGTTTCCTCGTTAAGAGAATGTTAGCTATCCTATACATTTTGTTGAAATTTTCGGCAGTCAACCTTCTACAAAGGAAACTTTGACTCCTCGAAAATTATACCAGATTAAACTTTTACGTCAACTCTAGATGAAATGGAAAAATAATTAACTGAAGCCAAATCAATGAATTGCCCATTTAGCACTTTCAGATTTTTGCGAATGCCATTTGGTTTGCGTAACGCCCCTGCAACTTTCCAACAACTTATTTAGATCAGGGTTAAAAGACGTTTTTTCATTTGATACCTCGACGATATCATAGTGTTGTCAGAAACTTTTGATGAACATTTATTAGACTTGAGAAAAGGTTTGAAAGACTTTCGTGTTTAAACTAAATAACAGGAGCAAATGCCATTTTGCTTGTGACAGAGTAAAGTATCTAGGTCACTGGATTTCAGAAGAAGGTATAGAAATAGATGCCGACAAAGTATCTTACATTCAGAAAATTCTTAAACCAACATGCGTAAAGAAGTTTAATCTTTTCTGCAGACTTGTTCCTGGTTACGAAGACATGAACTTAATGTTTCTAATTGTTGAAGGTTGAACGGTCATGGTTGAAGAAGTTGCTAGGCCCCTTAGTGACTTAACAAAATAAACAGTGGACATGAGGTGAAACCGAAAAAAAAAAGCATTTGAAGAGTTGAAGAGAAAGTTATCTCACCACATGTGTTATGTCAACCTGGTGGAACTAAACCGTTCATCATTAGGACAAATGCCAGTAATTATGCTTTAGGAACAGTCTTTATACAAGGAGAAGGCCTAGAATAACATGTGATTGAGTATGCAAGTCGATTGTTAATCTCAACAGAAAGAAATTATTCAACTACCGAGAGAGAAGCTCTTGCCGTAGTTTGGCTCTTAAGAATTTTCGCGGCTATGTGGAAAATAAAGAAATAATAATTGTATCTGACCACCAACCCCTGAAGTGGCTAATGAATATTAAATCACCATTTGGTCATTTGACTGAATGGGCTTTTCAAATCCACTTATATCACCCAAAAATTTTCTACATTCCAGGAAAATCGAATGTAATAGCAGACCTTCTTTCTAGCCATTTTATACAAATAATGACTTTGTAGTTTAAATGCTATTTCTATAGATTTACCATCCCGGAAATCTAAAGGCATTCATGATGAGCGAATGAAAAATGAAAATATAAGATAGACGGTTTTGAGAGTGATAAAAGAGATCAAAATTACGTAAATTACACTAGTAGGAGACATCTCTTGAAATCAAGAATTTTGTATTTTTGCTCTGGAGACACAGGCTTCGATGAGGCTCAGTTAGTGGTCCTTGTCAAGAGCGTGAACGAATCCTACAGCAATATCAAGATGATTCCACTGCAGGACATTGTGGAACTAAAAGCACATACCATAAAATTGCCTCCAGATCTTATTTCCCGGTATGAGAAAGTATATCTCAGAATATGTGAGAAACTGTGTTGAGTGCAATCGATGTAACCGAATAACCTGCTGGATTGCTTAGAATACCTATGTACGCTCAAAGGCTTGAGTCACTTGCCATACACCTCTTTAGACCACTTCCCCAACTGGATAAAAATGGATTTTGCTTATAGAAGACGCCAGTACAAAATGGATAGAGCTCTTCGCCTTGGAAGATGCCACTGCAACGAATTGTGCAAAAATCTTAATTGAAGAAGTTTTTTTACGCTATGACTTACCCAGAAGACTTATTAGTGATAATGGCACACAATTTGTCAGTTCTGTAATGTAACAAACCTGCAACTTCTTTGCTATTAAACAAGAACTCATTCTTTTTTCTTACTCTCAAGCGAATCTCTCTGAACGAAAGAACAGAGATTTAAAACCTAGAATAGCATAATAATCGGTGATGCTCGTGATACTTCGGAAGAAAAACTGCGCATAATTCATACTGCAAAATGAATACAGAAAAATGTGACGCAACAGGTTATACTGCTGCTTATTTGCAGTTCGGAAGACAACTCAGGACGACGAATGACATTAATGACGATTTAAGAGCACTTATTATTTATTAAGAGTGTAGAGACATTAGGTTATTTAGTAGCAGGAGACATGAAAAATATGCAATTCCTTCGCCGGGAATCGAACCACGGACCTCTGAAATACCGGCTCAGTGTGCTGACCATTACACCACGAAGGCACGCTAAGAATGTGGGAGGTATACCTTACATACTCCCCTTTTTAAAGGGCGACTAGGATTTTAGGGGACCTAGTCGCCAAATCCTGGGTGTGGAGAGTCATCATCCACAACCCTTTTAGTTCGGACGCCACTCTAGAGACATTAAGTATTTTTTTTGAAACAAGAGAGATGAAAAATATGCAATGCCTTCGCCGGGAATCGAACCACGGACCTCTGAAATACCGGCTCAGTGTGCTGACCATTACACCACGAAGGCACGCTAAGAATGTGGGAGATATACCTTATAAGAGCACTTATGACAACTGTGTTGCTGAAATTAAGCCGTATCTGAAAGAATTCGCTCTCTTGACACCTCAAATCAAGGAACATGTCGAACGGAAGAATGACTAAAAGAAGAATACTTTGATTAAAGACGTAGACAGACTTGCTATGAGCCTGGTGACAAAGTCATTACTAACACATCTCCCACAACATATGACATTGAAGATCCTGCTAATCTTTATCAAGTATTAGGAACTTATCATACCAATATGATGAGACCCTATGAACTACCTCTATTGCAAGACCAAAGTCCTGTGATTCCTATAAGAAAAAGAAGCAGACCTCATCCAACACGGAATGTTTGCCCGAAGGAGAGTCTCTAACCTAACAGTAAATGACAACATTAAGAAACAGTTTTAAAAGAAAACGATTTTGATAAACCTAACAAACAATACAACCGTTAGCATGAGCGGCGAATTTTTACATGGACATAACTTTCCCTCTTGTTCTAGAGTAAATTTCTTTATGTTACTTTTTATTGATTTTGGCACGTAATTATTTTATGTAGTGTTTGTATTTTACACTCATGTCCATAAATTAAGGATAATGCAAATCAGGCAAAGGAACAGTTAGAAGCAAAACAAATTTGACTTATTTGTAAAGCTTATTTATTAAACAAAAGGTAAAGAGCAAAAAGAGATGCTATATGTTTGATATTATTAAAAAAATTAGCGATTTTTTCTCCCTGGAGCAAATTAAAAAAAAAAACCTATTTACAAAAAACCAATATTACATGGTTGGTATGATTGTTAATACATTGTATGTCTCCCAGACGATGCAATACAGTCCGTACAACGCCTAGGCATGCTGAGTATCAAATTATCGATCTGATCTTGGGGGATATTACACCACTCAAAAAGCAATGCTCTCCGAAGTTCCGGTAGACATGTAGGAGGAGGTTGACGGGCTGCAACTCGTCGGCCAAGCATGTCCCACACGTGCTCTACTGGATTCAAGTCCGGTGAGAATGCTGGCCAGTCCATACGGGTGATATCCTCCGATTGAAGGCATTCGCTTACGATGTTTGCACGGTGAGGACGGGCGTTGTCATCCATAAACACAAATTGTGCGCCCATGGCGCCCCGAAACAAACGTACATGTTGTTCCAGAATGACGTCCCGATAGATTTGGCTTGTCATGGTTCCAATTTGAACATGCAGGTCAGTTCTGGAACCCAGAATAATTCCACCCCAAACGAGCACTCCTGCACCACCGTAACGGTGTCGTTCAATGATGTTTTCTTGGTGGTAACGGGTACCTGGAGCTCTCCATATGAAAGTCCGGCGAGAATCAGACTGCAAGCTAAACCTGGACTCGTCGGAAAACATCACACAAGCCCACTGTTGCGGTGTCCACAATGCATGCTCTCTACTCCAGGCTAACCGCAGGCGACAGTGAGTTGCAGTAAGTGGAACGCATCTGACAGGTCTACGAGCATATAGACCAATCTGCCCTAAGCGTCTGTACACGGTCTGCCTTGAAATTGTCGTACCAGTGGCTGAAGAGAGCTGACGAGACAGGTCTGAGGCTGTGCTCCGCCTGTTTCTTTTGGCAGTAACTGCCAAATACCGGTCCTCATTCGGCGTTGTAACTCTGGGGCGACCTGTGCTGTAACGTCTACTCACATTACCATCATCTTGGAATCGTTGCCAAAGCCTGGAGATGACACTCTGGGCAATTCCAAGTTCGTCTGATACTTCCAGTTGGGTACGCCCACATTCCAGACGGCCGATAATTCTACCACGTAAAAAATCATCCAAATGCGTCCTTTGTGTCATAACTATTCGGTTATTGCACTGAAATGCTTATAAAGCGCCTGCGAACAATTTTACTTCTTTGCCTGTATTCCTTATATATCACTCTCTTACACTCTCGTCATTGTGAAGTACCATCGGTGTCATCTGGTTACTTCCTGAAATTTGCATATGATTCTTGAAGATGTGTGTAGTGATTTTACAGGTGATATATTTATTTTAGAGTTCGATTTCCGCGTGACTCCGAATTATTCTTATTTTATGGACATGAGTGTAAATTTACTTTGTTAAGACATGTATTAAATTTACTTTGTTGAATGTACAGAGTTTATTTTTAAATTAGAATTTTAAGCTAGCGGGTAAAACAGCGCGACAATGTCTAACATTTGGTGAATAACAACAGTCTGGCTTGCTAGAGGTAAAAACTGTTTAATTTTAAACAGTTTTGACGTAGTTGACTTTTAAATCGCTGAATTTATTACTTAAAAATTCACTAAATTCCTACAGTATATGAAATAAATAAGAAACAAATTCGAAATCCGGAATTCGGGCTTCTAGGTGCATATGTTCGAGTGGAGGACGTTTTTGGTAATAATGCAAATAAATCTCCTGTTAGAAGATGTGAAGAGATAAACTCGGTTTGTACGGTAGAGATTTACAGAGAATTTTAGCTGCTAACACTTTGTCTGAAACGGCCAGTTCGGAAGAAAGCTATTACTTAATTTTTAAGTCTTCTGATTAATGACAGAGATAAATCCTTCGTATTTTTATGCATGTTTAATATATTTTACTAATGTTATAAATAAGTTTTGAGAATCAAACCTTCATTTCTTCTTGAGCTAGGAAAGATTTTTCTTGTGGTACTGCGGGACTCTGAGGCCTTGCATTTATAAGCATTATATATTTTAGGTTTATTGAGTCTTTTTATTTAGTGTATTTTTTCTTTCAAATGTCAAGTTTAATTTTTACATTAAATTATTATATTTTTTCATATAATTTAGACATTTAATTTTTAATTTATAAATTTTTTATTTACATTTTTTGCTCTATTTTTACTTCCTTTTTTTACCAATTTTTTCGTCAATTAAAATTTTCGAGTATCTAAAATCTGTTGGAATAAGTGTATGTGGTACAGTAAGAAGCAATCGTAAAGGCTTCCCAATTGTGGCCCAAGATAAAACTAGAAAAGAGAATAGATTTTGATTTCCAGACATCCATTATCGACAGATGGATTTCCTATTTCAGATAGAGAGACAATCGTCCTGTACTCTTTCTGACAAATTAACCATGGAACCGAGACTTGTACTGCTCAAAGAATCCAAAAGGACGCTTCCAAACTCGACTTTGTGGACCCCGTAGTAGTGGTGACTACAACAGCCACATGGATGGTATTGACAAGAGTAAAATATCTTGAAATTTTTGTATGATAGAAATCAAAAATAAAAAAGTAAATTTAAAAAAAATGACACCGCCTTTTTATTATTATTTATTTCGGAAATGACTCTTGTCATTCGTATACGGTGTATTGTGTATTGGTAGAGAAACTGTCATTGCTTCAGCACAAAAGAAGAGTGGCACAAGGGTTCATTACAAAGTCAACTACTGTTCCCAAGCGGCCGAGTTCCTCCAATGAATCCTTTGAGATGGTACATCTACACCGAAACGCAGAGATAGCAAGTTTTCGGTATCTGACGATATTAGAAAGCAAAATAAAGGAGCTCACTGGTCAGGTTTGCTAAATGCTGAGGCGTTGTCAATTATGTTCACTGCGGGGAGGGAGGGAAAAAAGTTTATCTGTATTTCTCGTTCTACAAGCCCGATTGACGAAATTCAACTTGCGTTTTTCATGTCTCGAAAGCACGACTTAGGATATACATAGCATCGCTCTAACATAGGAATTTTAACATAAAATCGGACTTTTTCTGAAATGACATGTTAATTTTTTTCCATATTTCGATTCTACGACTCAAATTTTGTCAAACTGCCAAATTTTGTAAAAATTGCACGAATAGTTTTTTTTAAAAATTAACTCTCAAACTCCTCAATGTTAATTGAATTTGATATACATATTTATTAATCTCTGTTTTTTATTCAACTTACTTGATTCCTTCTTCCAGAAATTGAAATTTAGGCTTAATCTAAGTACAGTTCGCGCATTTTTTGTGATTTATTTTTAAATATTTTTATAAATTTTCCGAAAAATGTTTTATTATATACTATCAAATTTTTAACATCTTCTTGAAGTAGATGTATTTCTAAGCACACCTGCAAAAAATACAGTTTTTGTATTCAAAATTTCCTAAGATATACGTGAATTTACATTTTGGCGCGTTTTGAATTTTGGCGTATTTATTATAAGTGATAATAAGGAAAATGTGGTTTATGCGCTTTGTTAAAATCATTTGAAAGTATGAACGATGACTTTTTTTCGCTCGTCTGCAATGAAAAAAAACAAAAAAAATCTGAAAGATTTCAGATTTTAAATTACGTCCAAAGGCGCGTTTTTTTGACGTTTCGTGTGCTACCTTTTTTTTATTAAATATCATGTACTACGGACTCAAACCATAAAATTCAGTTCAAAATCAATATCGCAAAATCATTTTAAAATGAACATATCTTTAGAATTTCCGTAAGTCTCGTGCACTGGAGATAAAAATGTTTTTTTTCCGTACAGTGTTGCCATTGCTCGCTTTGAAATCATTTAGTTTGTTAATCAGAAATTCGTTGAAATGTTACAAAACATAAAATCGATAATAAAGCAAATTTCAAATTCAAAATTAGGGCTTCCAGATGCCCATATTCGCAGTAGGATTACGTCATTCAAAATTCGATGGCTCTAGGTTTTATCACAATGCGAGAAACATGCATACATTATGCAGATTTTTCATTTTTTAAAATTTAATGCAGAGCGATAACATTTAGTGGCAACAATTTGAAAAGTGAAACGGGCATTCAGAGTGAATCGACGCAAAATCGCAAAACGAAAGTAATAGTCCTTCGGGACTAAATCCCTTTGGACTAAAAACAAAAAGGAATATACGTTGCTATAAATTAAGAAGTCGCTAAGTAAATTATTCTTGGCGGAAACTGAACAAAATACGCCAAGATAAATTTTTGAATATCTCCGTAAATTTTGCACCAAATTTTACTAAATTTAATATTTAGACATACGTCTCAAAGTATATCGAAATATGGAAAACAATTGGCATGTCATTTCAGAAAAAATCCGATTTTGAGTAAAATACCTGTGTTCGAATGATGCTATATATAAATCTAACATATATCCTAAGTCGTGCTTTCGAGACATGAAAAACGCAGTTTGAATTCCGTCAATTGGCCCAGTAGAACGGGAAATATAAAAACTGTCTTTTTTTTTTTTTTTTTAAAAATAATTTTTTTTTT
>KK116660.1:526382-548068 GCA_000611955.2 Stegodyphus mimosarum | reverse complement strand
TTTTTTTTTTTTTTTTTTAAGAATAATTTTTATGATTTCCACAAGGAATGGAATTTTTGTATATAAAAAGGATTATTCTGTTCTAAGGGATGATTATGTTTCTAATTAAAATGGTTATTCTGTTCTATGTTTCTAATTAAAATGATTATTTAAGTTAAAAATTAAGTTTTGTCCTTTTAAATTTGCCTATTGATTACTAGCACTCCTTCATAAGGATAAAATTATTCTCAACGTGACTTTTAAGTCCTAGTTTTAAATTTAAAAAAAAAGTAATGGAAAAGTTATAGCATTTTATAAATTTAACGCGAGATGTTTCTCATGCATAAAGAAATGTAATTAAAATGTTTCAAACTTTTTTCAAAAAATAAAATAATTTGGGGGATAAAGAGTTTTAATGTTTGTAATGTTTTTTATAATCTGAACTGGTGTCAAGGTTACAATAATTTTTTTAGTAGTTCAAAACGGCAACAACAACAACAAAAATAAGGAAGAAAATAAAAGAACCAAAACATTTAAAATAAAATGTATTGTTGAAGTTCTTTTTTCGAGTGTTTCTTTTTATTAAACAAGAAAATGCGTAATTATTATTTTTAGAACACCACCAGCTGCAGCTACAGGTCCAAGCCATACACATTTTTCTCTCTTCGCCCTTCTTCTTTTTGCGCCATTTTTTTTCTCTTCGCCTTTCTAAATCATATTAACCAAGATTCTAATATCATTTTAGTTATTATTTTAACTAAAGTAAATAATAACTATGGGCAGTATGCCTTAAAACTCATTGATCTCATTAATAGGTTAAAACTACTTCAAAGCAGTTTGCAGAATGCAAATCATCAAATTCTAGCGTAATAATCAGGCTTATAACATCTTTATGGATTGTATTATTGGAATCTTAAATTTCACCATGTTAAATATATAAAAGTGAAATCTTACCTGTTTTCCAAAACAAAAGTTTTAAAACTTAGGATTTGCTTTAAAAATCGTTGCTATCCACAGCTTCAAAACAAAGAATAATTAAACATTTTGCTATCTTCCATTGTTTTCAGATACTGAATTAGTATTTTCATGTGTTAAACAGTTCGTATAAATTTTGTGAATAAACACGCCAGAAGGAGGAGAATTAAACAAAAATTTTGAACCTTTAATTCAACTTCAGGCAGTAAGGGTTTTCACAGGCGAAGATGTCCGGAGCAAATCATTCGGATATTTTGATCAATTTCTATCCAAAATATAAATAGTGTTGCGTTATATGGGTTCGTGGATTTGAGAGTATCCGATGAAAACACGATGCAGAACAATAAAAAGCACAATTTATTTACAAAAATCCCTATTTACAGTACTGTTCCAAAATTACCTTTAAAAGCGTCGAAAATCTACAATAAATACGCTGAAACAATCAGCAACACAGCTTCAGGCTGTAACTGTAAAGGTGGCTTCACGGCAACACTAAACTTATAATAAACACCGTGGAACAATCACCAATACACTGTCAAGCTATACTGTAAGGGAAGCTTCACGGCAAAGCAC
The DNA here is from genome assembly GCA_000611955.2 of Stegodyphus mimosarum. NCBI lineage: Eukaryota > Metazoa > Arthropoda > Arachnida > Araneae > Eresidae > Stegodyphus > Stegodyphus mimosarum. The sequence goes on along the minus strand of KK116660.1, from coordinate 546,541 downwards.
TATCTCGATCGCTTTCCGTTCACAAAACTCTCGCGTAGCTTAGCACTCACAGTAAGCAGCGATTCTCACACTCTGCTCGCAACGCCGGCTCTCCGAAACGCAAGGGTTTATATAGCTTTTCCTTAAGTTCCACAGGTTTCGAGAAATATCTCGACAGGAAGTTATTCTAGAAGCTTCCCGATTGGACCATGGAATATCGCCGATTTGGTCGCCAAATGGGCGACAAAGTCGCCAATCTGGCAACCCTCCCATACACTATTTTATGGCAACCCTAGTGCTATGCCGGAAAGCTTACATACAGGCGCAACCGCCGAATGTTTCGTAACAATAGTATAAAAAAAGTATGGCAAGATTTAACACTGTGTCCATGGCACACACATTCGACAGTCTCAAAATGTATATGCAGATTTAAATTGTTTTAAACATTAATTTAAATTTATAATTTAATTTTAATTAATATTTTAAACTTATAATTTAATTTTCTTCTCTACTTTTTAATTTTCCTATTTTCATTCCGATGCAATTCATATCATAGCGCGTTTCACACTTTCTCTTATTCGACTGGTCAGAGAATAGGGGGATTACTTGAAAATAAATACAAATAAAAAATGGAACATTTGCGAGAAGTTTTTTTTTTTTTTAGTGTTCTGAATTAAAAACGAGTAAATAAATTAAAGCAGGCTGAATTTTATTTATCTACAAAGAACAATAAGTCATTTAAATACCTGGAGTTCAGAATAATCTAGTGCGAATAACTAGATTTTTACTATTACAATTTCAGTATATTAAATAAACAAGGAAAATGCTAAATTGCCAATAAATTATGGGATTCCGACCTGCTGAAAAGAGGCCTGAATTTCGGAATTAGGTTTAGAAGGGGGGGGGGAATGTTAATTCTTTTAATACTCGATCGCTCTGTGTTATATCCCCCTTGCAAGTTGTTTTCCAACTAAATGATCTATATAAATTTAAAATTTATTTTGTTTCGTTCAGTGTTCTACATTATTCTTGGATATATATATATGGCACGGAATATCATTTAACAAAAACCAAAAAAACATCATTAAACAACATAATCATATTTTCGGTGCTGAAGGCCCTATTTGACTTGTTTACTCTTTCTATGTCGCGTTATCGGGCAAAGGTTGATAAGAAGCGAACAATTCTTGCGGTCACTTCCGCATATGGCAAACGATCGGAAAGAAACAGGAAAAGAAGTAATTTATTTTGGTTTTTTTTTTAAATCCTCCGCTTGTCAGTCATCTTGAAACACTTTCACTTTTTCATGTCTAATAATATTACTTTGTTATGAACAAACAGTACCAACTACCCAAATAAAGAGAGGTGAAAGAAGAAATGTGTCAACTGTGTTTTGCTATTTATTAAAACTGAGTTACAGTGTCCTATCTATAGTCTGCTACTTTAAAACAGGCCTTCAAGGTCGTACTTCCCTTACGATCATAACGCGTATCGCCTTCACCTCACAGAGAAAATTCGAGGATATTAGCAAACTAGAGGATTCGACTTTTTTTTCGTAACGGACGTTGCCATGCTTATGAGTCATGGTTTGGGGACAAAAACATGGCCTTGAAGTGGTTATTTTTAAACAGACTTTAACTCCACAAGAATGACAGGCTAACATGTTTGCACTTTTAGCCAAAGTTTCCATTTTGTGGTAAATCATTACCTAGCGACCATATATGGATTGACAGTCTAGACGGGTATTTATTGAATATTAAATTTCTTGAACAAAGACACAATTTTGCTTAGTAATATACATAGGAATACTAGAGTGTAAATGCTAACATGCTATTTAACATAAAGGCAGTGATTAAAGTCAATGGCCAGTTCGTAAAAGTCATATCACTAATCATTTCAGTAGATAAGTCATTTGTAGGGATCTCGGATCATCTGAAGAATTTAAAATTGTTCACACTCAGTAGATATAATATTGTTATAAATTTATGGCAATCTGTCGTTCTTATAGAATTTATATATGTTCAATAGCCATATCCTATAGTAGCATGTTCCGCATATTATCAGTATTTCGTGATGCAGAAATCAGTGATTCATATATAAAGCCAATAATTCAGCTGTTAATAATTCCTCAAGTTTGTTAGTTCATTGATGATCGAAAAGTCGTGATCTGCAGGTAATATTTTACAGTAGTCCACATAGACTAGCTAATGAATTAGAAACCCAAGCTCAGAATTTTATTGGACCACCTTTTACACGCATAATTGCTCTGATTCGTTTTGGCATCGAGTTTATATGCTTCTGAAGTGCATTTATGTTCAGAGAATGCAACATTGTACGGTGCACTTGATCTGCCGGTTTATCTAGGTATCAGTAGTAATCAGCTATTATGAATAAAGGAAAGATTGTGTTGTCCGGAATGGAATATCAGAAAGAAAAGAAAGTTGGTTATTCAAAAAATAGAGACAGAGCAGGTGTTATCAGCGAACGGAGCCAGACGTTGAGCTCTGCTTACCGTAATTGTAATTCATCGTGATTCTAATTAATCTTTTATCGGTTAATTTCCTTTGTTATATTAATAAAACATGTTGTTCGTTTTGTAAGAAAGTCTGGATGGATCTTTTATCATTTGGTGTATCTATGATCTCTTCGACGGGTCATCCATCCACCAAAGGGGGAATAAAACTATTTTTCCGTTAGCCGATGTTCTCAAATAAGAAGAAAGTTTTTACTGTATCTCATGGCTGTTTGTTTACCTCGAACACCAGAGCACCACTTTCATGCCAGCACATATCATCATACTCCTGCCAGACCCTTGCACAGTGCGAGTAAGGCCAGATGGATTCATGGCTTCATGCAGTTCTCTCCAAATTCGACGTTTTCCACTCAGATCTCCAGTGTCTTCTTTCCTGGCACCACTGCAAACGAATTCTTGCATGTCGTGAAGAAATGAGTGGTTTTCTCACAGACAACCGACTATGCATTTCTATCCTCTGCGCATGGTTCGAGCTGAAATCTGTTGGGAAGAACCTTGGTTGACGATCTGTGTCAATTGAAGCACAGTAAAGTCCTTCTTCTGCCGTACAATTCATCCGAGATGACACCCATCACTCTCTTGGAAAACTGTGCTCGAACCGCAGTTACATCTTCTAGAGAAGGACTGTGGTTTCTGATTCCAACATTTGAAAACCTTTGATATGGCTGCTTTTGAGACCCAGTGAGATTTGCTGTCTTCGAATTCGAGGCCCCTGCTAAACGGGCACGAACAATAAGCGCTTTTTCAAATTTTGAAAGATCTGTCGTTTTTTCCATTTTACTTCATTCACCGTGAAAGGCACTCATACGCCTTACTTATACTAGCATTCTAACCATGTGTTAGCCATGGTTAGAATTTAAAAATTTGCCTACTTTATACCTAGAACGCTTTCAAATGAAAATCTCAAAGGTTTCGAATTCATTGGTCAGTGTGTGTATCATACAGTAACTATAACCGTATGTTCATATAATAATTATAAGACGAAAAATACATTTATACTACAACGTTTATTAATGTGCCAATTACAAACCATGAGGTAGTACTGCAGTAATATTATATTACAGCTTTTCAAAATAAATATTATAATTACTGCAAATACCACCGTATTACAATATTAAATATGTGACAAATATTAAAAAATAACAGTGTACAACGCATACATGGATAATATACATAATATATACGCAATGTTAAATACAATAGGTACAGCATGTACAATATTCGGTAAAGTTATATATATTTATATAAAGGTCAAAGGTCAGTAAACTGTTGCAACGTATAAATACTGAGCTTTCTAAATGGATTTCAGCATGCGCTAGCTAACAATATAGTATTGTAAACAAACAGTAAATATTATAATACAATAGAAACACACGTGTAATATATACAACATATACACTAAGTATGTAACTTTATGTACACATATTGCTGCGAGCTATGGGATCGTTGATGTTTCTTGAATAGTAAGTCCAGATAAGCAGAAAGAAATGGACAATTTATTACGAAAATAGTTACAATAAATAGTAAATAAAAACGGCTGGAAACAAACAGTAACGGCTGGAAATGCAATGGCTCAAGAAGAACGCGGATATTCAGCAGTCCTCCTTAACATATAGAATAAATCAAAGTTTCTGAAATCACTCTCAGGATAAACGGCCAAGCTCTCCGATCCGTATTTGTACTCTACAACAGGCGCTTTGGAAATTTTTGAAAGGTCATAGGGTCGAAAATGCGTTTTAGCGAATCTTCCAGAAAGTCGCCAACTTGGGCATAAAAGTTGTCTTTAAGGTTCCTGAAGAACGAAACTGCCTATATCTCGAGTTCTAACTGAGCAGTATTTTACAACTTTTATTATTCCAAAACCGTTGCTCTCATAATTAAAAGATCTACAATTCTATGTAGCAAATAAACACTTAAATGCGAAACGTGTGGCCATAAATTACATTAAACACAAAATAAACCATAAAATTACCATTATAAGAACAATAAATAGCTAAAGCAATACGAAATGTTACAACAATACAGGAAGTCAAAAATATAACAAAAGGGTTAAAATATTACGGATATTTAAAATAATATACACAATATTCAACACAACATACCCAATTTTCAGTACTGCTATGAAAACATTTAAAAGACGTGACTAATTAATACAGAAAGAAATTAGTTAATGTGCTTTTTCGGAAGCAATTTGAAATGTCCTATAGAGTTAAAATTTAGGTGAGGTATTTGTTCAGACGTTATCGCTCCAGTAAAAAATGTAGTCTCTTGATGGAAGCTTCATACATACAGATAAAGCTGCCACGTTTTGAAGACATTCTTCTTCCCTCATACAGTTGCAGGCGAAACATCTTCAACAGCATCTCCCCGTACTTACGCTGAGAAATCTTTGGAAGGAACTGATTCGGCTGGAAACCTCTGGTTGAAATCAGCGCTGAGAGAAACGCATTTCTTGAATACTTTCTTATAGCGTCGCTATGCAGTAAACTAATAAATTGGGGCATTACATATGGGATTATTATACAGCGATAGGGAGGACTGTTGTATGTCCTTCCTGTCTTACTACACAAGACTATACAAAACTTTTAAAGATTTGGAAAGAGATCCGTCTTTACTCAAGAAATAAATGTCCGTCAACCAGCATTTTGAGAAAAATTTGATGATGTTTAACTGTGCCTTTTACCTGGAAATTTTCACCACCTGATGAAGAGGATTCATCATATCAGACAGAGAACGTACTCCTAAAAGTTGTTTTTTCTTTATCGTACAGCGTTTTCTTCTGGATGTAAACGGACTGGCACATTCATAACTGATTGTGATACAAATCTTAGTCAACCAACACGCAACTATCCACCATGCACGTTGTTTTCAAGGTTACTGTACTAGAAAGTTTGCTTTTCTTAATTAAGGTCAACCAGCATGGTGACGTCACTGTCCTGCTCCAGAGCAACATTTCTTTCAAAGTTACTGTACTACAAGGTTTGCTTTTCTAGACGAAGGTAAAACAGCTTGGTGACATCGACGTCTTGCTCCACAACAAGTTTTCCCACTTCTGTGAATAAAGTCATGCTGAGTAGATAAATAAGATACGTCACTTTCTCGAACTTCGAAAAGAGAAATTTTTGACACTGAAAGAGCCCAGTAGAACGGTGTTTAAGACACCAGGGTGCCTGAGCCAAAGGCTCTACCTCTTGTGGAATAAATTGATAGCTTCGAATGCTAATATGCAGTAACCGTAAGATAAAATCAAAAAGTTTTTTTTTCTCTTTTTTCTTTTTTTTAATGAGTTTTTAAGGTTAAATAGAAGTCGACGAACTGGTGACTGTGACAAGAATAAGGCAGTGCTAATATAGGCAATTCGAATACATAAATAGTGTAAAACAATATAAATACATGATCATAGTACATAAGTAAATGATATATACATACGGGAGAATGCAAAACAGAAAATTTGTGGAAAAACAAATAAGAAAGAATAATGAAACGTTACTAAATATGACAAATTTTTACAGTAATATATTTACATGATCCAGACATTTAATTGGGCCATAGGCCTATCAGTATTATTCAAGCTATAGTAATCGTCATCACAGATTTTAACGCTGGGATTATCAATATGTTGCTGCCTTTCATGAAATTTTTTAGCTAATTTATAACAGTGAGAGCACAGTAACTCAACGTCTAATTCTTCATGGATCCTATTGTTATGTACATGCAATTCAGCGTTTATAATCTGTCGTAGAACAGTATTTTGGCAGACTTGCAACCTTTTTCTGTTAGTTTTCTTGGTATACACCCAAACTGAACTTGCCTAATACAAAAGTGGGCAAAGAACGGACTTTTAAATGACTCGTTATCTATTTGTAACTCGTTATCTATAGCTAATATACTATTTCGAGGAATTAAGAAGTATAGTTTAGCTTTACGAACTCGAAACTTCTAGGTAATAAATGTAACGTATGGGGACCATGTAAGTGTCTTATTGAGGATTACCCCAAGGTAAGGAATTTGCTTGGCCCAGGGAAGACATTGAAAGAGAATAACCTTGTCTGTTCACTGACCTCGATTGTTCCCATCGATTTCTTTCTGTCCCCCAAGCTGAAACTGACACTGATAGACGACATTCAGAGCTTAAATTGCGCCGAAGCCGGCTCCGGTACTTCTCAGTTTTCGAGATAAATTATAATTTCAACCACAGAGCACTGGAGCCCTAAAAGGGCTCCAACACTTCTTTTATATAAGTTAACTCCAATTTTAGCAGATAAATTTTGTTTTAATAGTAAACATGCCTTAAGAATGAATTCTAATTTCTGAATACAGGTTTGTCTTTCCCTCGCACTCCAGCCTTGCACAGAGGTTGAGACTTTTAAGGAAAGAAAAGCCCCCAGATCAAAATCAAAGATTCATTCTCCAGGATGTGCAACGAATTTATGAGAGCGGGCAAATTTTGTGTTCCTCAAAGTACTAAAAGTGATACCCTGATACCCTTGTCGTGCATTTTCCACGACACGATAGTGACTTCCTATTGCAGAGCCCCTGTACACTTTCTGAATGATATAACCAAACGGGGGGGGGACCACTGCACTTGTACAGAGAAGTCGTACTTTTTTTCTTACCGAATCGTATTCAGGGAAAATTTCCTCTTGACGGCTGGCATTATATCGACAGGGCATCGCGATCAGAAAGTCTTGAACTCTTCTCTCTAAAGCTACACTTTTCCGTTAAAATTTCCTTCCATATCCTCATACTGTTTCTAGAATTCTCACTAGTCTCCTTAGTGGAGCTTTAATCGTGTTATCTTTTTCCCTTTTTGTAGTGGTACCTGTCATCCCTTGGAATAGTACATTATACGTATAATCAGGTCTGAAACTCAGATAAAGATCGGCTGAACTGCTTCTTAGCTTCTAACAGAAATTGTAATTCTAGCCGATGCCCCAAATAAGACAAGGCCGCATATTTTTTTCTATTTAACTATTTAAAATTAATTTGATAATTTATTAGATTTCCATTTATCTCTTTACATTTCTCTTAATTTAAATTTAATTATTTTAATTTATAGCGATTTTATTTGCTTATTTTTTCTTTCATTCCTCACAGTCTTCCATGGGGCTCCGGCGCTTCTAATTTTAGAAATTAAGCCCTGAAGACGTTTCGTGAATGTCGAGGTCATTAAGGAAACCGTTACCGCCAATGTTAATTCCAGTTAATGGTTACAAAAACTGTGTTAAACGTCTGTTGGCATGATTAAAATTTGTGCATAGAGAAGAAAACGTATTACTCCCTCCGTATCGAAAGGATTGTCCGGTTTATAGATTTGTTTGGGATTAAGGAGATAGAAATGAGAAGAATGTGGTTTTGAATACGATACCTTTTACTTTTACAAAACAGAATTTTTGTTCGATTTAATTTCATTCTTTTTATAGAGCTGTTACGGGGAAGAAATTTAATTTAAGGTCTGAAGCGAGGAATACGATTTTACGAAGCTATTGAGAAACTTTAAAAATAAAGACTTAAGCATGGTCTTATAGCGACTACTGGTAAAAACATGGCGTGTCGGCCAAATTTCGTACTAGAACAGTACCGTTTCTATGACAGAGGAGAATTCGCAAATGTTGAGGCAAAAATAAAGAAGCATAGTCGCAAATATTGAGGCAAAAATAAAAGAGCATAGTGGTCGTCGACGCAAAATACGTGAAGAGATTCGGTAAAAAAAATCAGTTTCGCAAACGTACTTAGTCTTAAGAAGCCTTATTGTTGCTGCAGTAAGATGGCAGTGATGCAGAGAATAAAAAAATACGTATGTTGAAGCATGTTTCAAGAACCATAAAACCTGAATTTCAAGATAACAACACATGAAAAAGGTAGTCCTTCGATTTCAAAACACGCTTCTAGAATTCATTACTTGTGGGAGAAAATGCAACAAATAATTTAAAAAAATTAAATAACGGTAATAATAATATATTAAACAAAAGTTAAATAAATACTAATTTTATTCATATAGTTGTATCATACTTAATAAATTATACTCAAGCCTTGAAATTAGAGATAAAGAAGGAGAAAAACATTATTTATCATTTTGATACAAAAAAATTATGCAAATACGACAACATTTTCGGATGCGGATACTTTGACTATATCTTGTTTCAGTGCATTTAGCGTTCTTTGTACGAGCAGCACTTTACTGTGAAACCTTGTAAAGCCCTCATCTTGTGATAGAGATCAGAAATAATATTTGACACCCAAAACGACCCTTATGTGGAAATATGCGGGTAAAATACGGCACTGGAAATCGAAACCATTAAAACATGGCTTTCTTAGCAGTTCTTAGTTAACACTGTCACATTGCTTTAGCCTCGGGGAAGAGTAAAATATCAACTGTGTGATGCCTTTTTTAACTTATTTTTGAGGTTTTAAATAAAATATAAGGTTTGTTGTATTTCTGTAAGGTATCACAGAACTAACGTAATAATTTAAATAATGAATAACAAATTTTCTTTCTCAACATTCATTATTGTTGCCGTTCTAAGTATTAAATACAATTCATGAAATTCTCTGTTTATTATGTTTTAAAAATAATATAGTGAGACCTCGGTTCACGAATTAAATTCATTTCTGAATGCCGAAATATTCGTAAACCGAAATCTCTGAGGTCATGGAAATGTATTTGAATAATGTAAAAGGGATTGATCCGTTCCTGGGCCGCAAACGGTCGTTTTTTCAGAATTTACAAAAATGTTTTGTTCACAGGTTTATAGCACAAAAATAGTGAAAATCATTGGGAAATAAACTGATACGGCCAGCAAGTGACCTCCATCGATTCTGCGTTTTAAACGGTAACGTGATTTAAAAAGTATCACATCCCTGTTGATTCTTTTGTAAACAAAATCTAATTGATTGTTCCAATAAGTAGAAAAGTCTGTAATAAGAAATTTAAGATGATATTTTGTTTTGGCCATGTGTCAAAACTGTTTTTGGAACAGCTTCAATATAGCTCACCTTCAAAATTTGGTGATTTTTTTTGGCGCCAAAGCGCGTCATACCGTGTTTTGAAAAATGGTTACTATCAAGATTTGCGACGAAACTCCGTGTTTCAAAAATGGCTTATTTTCACCAGATTTCGAGGATAATGGAAATAAATTTACGACTATTATACACGATATTAAAAGAAAAAATATTAGGGAATGATTAAGGTTAAAAAGGATGTAATTTTAAAAGCAATGCCGAAAACCTTTAGATATTTCGCCCTTAAAAAATAATTCCGTAATTAAGGATTAATTAACTGCAAATTAAATTTACTACAGGTGATCCAAGATCCTAGCATAATCGATTTGTCAGCTCTACACTTCTTCATCTCCAAATTCGATGACTTTTTCTGACTAATTAACCCGAATAGTATCTTACATTTTTCACAATAAACTCTATCTTTCAATAATCCATAATCAACAAAAAATCCTTTAAAAATTCATACTTTCTTGTTATTCATACATATAATACCTGTTTAGAATCTGTTTTCCCAGACGTTTACGCTTGTTTGAAAATTCCCACCTTAAATTTTCCTTTAAGATCTCCTGATACTTAATTATAATATCACTAACAGCAGGTATAAAGCAAGCCATAACTAAATGCAAAAATGTCTCACCTCCAACGTAGCCGAAAATCTGTTCTCCAAAACAGTATTCTCCACGATGTCTGAGAGTTAAATAATTCTATTAAATAATCTCTGATAATAGTGCTACGAATTTTGTATTTAGATAGTTAATTTTAGTAGAATTAAGAGAAAAAAATCTGAAAGGTTTCAGATTTTAAATTACGTCCAAAGGGGCGTTTTTTAACGTTTTGTGTGTTACCTTTATTTGTCAAATATCATGTTTTTCGCACTTAAACCATAAAATTCAGTTCAACAGAAGCATCGCAAAATAATTTTAAAATGAGCATATCTTTAGAATTTCCGATACACAGTTCCATCGAAAAATTATTTTAAAATGAGCATATCTTTAGAATTTCCGATACACAGTTCCGCGCGCTGGAGATAAAAAGATTTTTTCCCCCGTAGAATGTTGTCATTGCTCGATTTTAAATCTTTGAGTCTGCTCATCAAAATTTCGTTAAAGTTTTACGAAATATGAAATAGATAATAAAACAAATTCCAAATTTGGGCTTCCAGATGCGCATATTTGGGTGGAAAAGTACGTTATTCAAAATTGGATGGCTCTAGGTACCGTTGTTTTATCACATTTGGATACATACATTTATGCGGATTCTTCATTATTTAATTTCTTTAGATGTAATACAGGGAGATAACATTTGGTGGCAACAATTTGAAAAGGGATGCAGCCGTTTATAGTGAATCAACGCAGAATCCCAAAACGAATGCAATAGTCCTTCAGGGACAAAGCCCCATTGGACTAGTAATTAAAATTGTTGTATTCCCCCATGCAATTCAACGCGACACAAATTTTAAGAGAAAGCTATGCCGGAAAAGCAACAATACATGGGCACGTACATTTAACTTTGAGGATATCTCGGTAATTTGTATTGAAATTGAATTTGACGAATGGTATGGGTTACCACATGCTCGTACACCGGTATGGGTTGCCACATCCTATCATTTTCCGCCCGTCTTGGCGATATTTTTTGGTGAAAAATCTAGGTAGGCTATACTAAAGGATCTCGCTGTTTTTATCTAAATTTATTTTACGATAATAATTAAATGTTTTCGCGAAAAATTTCGGTATTCAGACTTGAACGGAAATATACATTTTGATTATTTTTATGCGTGATATCTGTACGTACGGACCGAATAAAGAACTTTTATTCCAGGATTCAAAATAGATTTCTTTCGGGACATCTGCAAGTACACTGCGAGGGGGGGATGGGACAGTTCTATATCTCCCGTTCTAAAGGGCCGTTTGACGAAATTCAAATTGCGTTTTTCACGTCTCGAAAGCGTGACTTAGGATAGCTATTATATTTATATATAGCATTGTTCTAATATAGGCATTTTGACGCAAAATCGGACTTTTTCTGAAATGACATGCCAATTTTTTCCTCAGATTATGCCAAACTGCCAACTTTTGTAAAAATCGCACGAGCGCTCAAAATTTTAGCTCCTCAATGTTAATTGAATTTGGTATGTATTTGTTAATATCTTTTTTTTTATTAAACGTAGATGATTCTTCCTTTCACATTTCGAAATTTAGGTTCATTCCAAATAAAATTCGCCCATTTTTTACGATTTTTTTTTAAATTTGTATTTTTAAATAATTTTTATACATTTTTCGCAATTAATTTTGAATTATAGCCCATAAAATTTTTATCATAAATTAGATGTATTTCTAGGCACACCTGCAAAAAATTAGAGTTTTGTATTCAAAATTTCCTACGATATACGTGAATTTACATACTGGTGCATTTTGAAATTTGGCATATTTGTTATAAGCGATAATAACGCCAAAAGTGGTTTACGCAGTTTGTTAAAATTATTTGAAAGTATGAACGATGGCTTTTTTCCGTTCATCTACAATGGGGAAAAAAAGAAAATAGGTTGCTATCAATTAAGAAGTTCGTTAAGTAAATTATTCTTGGCGCAAACTGAAAAACATGCTCCAAGACAAATTTTTTAATTTCTCCGTAAATTTCGCATTAAATTTTACAAAATTTAATATTTAGGCATAATTTCAGTCGTAGAATCGAAATATGGGAAAAAAGTGCCATGCCATTTCAGAAAAAGTCTGATTTTGTGTAAAAATACTTATATTAGAATAATGCTATATATAAATTTAATACATACCCTAAGTCGCGCTTTCGAGACATGAATCACGCAATTTGAATTTCGTCAATCGACTCAGTAGAAAGGCAGCTATAAAATTGTCCTCCCCCCGCAGTGAACGTATGTATCTCGCATAACTGAAAAACGACTTGAAATTTTGCATATGAGACTGCCATAACATCTAGTTGTGCACATATCTTTTTCATTTATTTCTTATTTATTCTTATTTATTAAATAAGAATAAATAAATCGGCAGTTATAAAGTATATATATATATATATATATATAATATTGAGATGCTTTCGATGAGCATAGAAGGAAGAATTAGCTTGCAGTCGTCGTAGCTGAGCGTGAAGACTTACAGATGAAGATTACAAAACATGAACTTGAAGAATTTCCATTTTTTATTTTCACTTATATAAAATCCAGTCATAAAGAAATCCGATACGTTTCTAGGATTCAATGAAAAATGATAGATTGCTGCTATTTAGTATATTGATTCTTAGAATTAAGACGCAGGCACTTTAGACGGGGAAGCAAAGAGAGGAGTTAATTGCAAGGTGGAAGCTAGCAGAAGGGAGATTTACGTTGCTAATTTAATCTTACATATTCTTTATTTTTCTTACTTTATGTCTTTACTGATATATATATATATATATCTATCAGTAAAGACATAAAGTGTACGCACAGAACAGTATATATATATATACACACACTCATATATATACACACACTTTTAGGGGGAAAAAAAACGCACCAAGAAGGAGTTATCCGAATGGGACGAAAATCGGTAGAAGTGATGTACATGTACAGAAAAACAAATGATTACAGTTTGAGAAAAATTGGATGATTTATTGATGTGATAGAGCTTCACAAAGTGAAAAAGTCAGTAACGCGTTTGTCCACCTCTGGCCCTTATGCAAGCAGTTATTCGGCTTGGCATCGATCGATAGAGGTTGCGGATGCCCTCTTGAGGGATATCGTGCCAAATTCTGTCTAACTGGCGCGTTAGATCGTCAACATCCCGATCTGGTTGGAGGTCCCTGCCCACAATGCTCCAAACGTGCTCAATAGGAGAGAGATCCGGCGACCTTGCTGGCCAAGGTAATTTTCGGCAAGCACTAAGGCAAGCAGTAGAAACATGTGCAGTGTGGGGGCGGGCATTATCTTGCTGAAATGTAAGCCCATGGTGGTGTGACATGAAGGGCAACGCAACGGGCTTTAGAACTTCGTCGACGTACCGCTGTGCTGTAAGGTTGCGACGGATGGCAGTCAGGTTTGGTATCACACCGCTGTCCGGGGCGTCTCTAGACTCGCTTCGCTGGTCATCGGGACTCAGTTCAAAGCGGAACTCATCACTGAAGACTATTCTACTCCAGCCAGTGACATTCCAGTACGAATGACCCCAATACCATGCAAACGGACTTGACGTTGTACAGAGGTCAATGGTAGTCGGTGTAAGGGGCGCCGTGACCTCAGCCCCCTTTATGTGAGCCATCTATGAATGGTCCTTGCGGTCACTGAAGCACTAGTTGCACGTACAATCGATGATACTGATGCATCTGGGGCTGTGAGTGCCGCTCTGACGATTGCTCGGTCTTCACGTTCTGTCGTTTCTCTAGGCCTACGCTTCCTTCTTGACGCTGTGTGCGGCCATGGTTCACCCATTGCCGCCAACATCGTGTAATAGTGGCATCGCTCCTGCTCAAATTTCAAGCTATTCATCGATAAGGTCAACCGGCTTCTGAGCCCAACTACACGACATCTCTCAAATTCTGACATCTGCGCATATCGTTCGCGCACCTGTATGCGAGGTATAGTTACTGTCTACTACAGTACACAGAATGAAATTCGTGAAGAATTTATGACCTAGAATTTCCATTCCATTCCATTTACCGCTATTATACTGGGCCTAGCCTACATAGATTGCAGGCTTTTTGCCAGTTGTCTTCCAATATGGGAACCTGGAAGTAGAAGAGTCATAGAAGATTGTAATTTCTCCTTTTAAATATCCTGCCAGTTGCGCAGATCAGATGCGCTGTAGCGACAACCGTTCATTTATTGCCAGCCAAAATGTAAAATTTTGTTTTTCCGTCGAAACCTGTATGCATATCAATTTGTATTCAATTTGCTTCATGTCGTCTCGGTGCGTCTTCTTGCGTCGTTTTTTTTTTTTTTGTTTAAGAGTGTATATACATGTAAAATTTAAAATATGAATCAATTATTTAACTGATTCGGAACAAACTGACAATAGACTCTTAGGTACTAATTTTTAATTAAATTACTATCCCTTCAAGCTATCTGCGGTTTCCCTGCAGTATCCTCCGACCAATCGCTGCCCAGACTGAAACAAAGATTTTCCGTTTTATAAATATGACCCCAGTTAGTACGCATCACTTTTCCTCGCCTGAATTTTGCTGCTTGGATAAACCACGTCTCTTACTTCGCCTTCTTTCTTTATCCTCTGAAATGTAAACTGTGAACATAGAAATTTTGGGGCTCGTTTAGCATACCTAGTGTGGTGCCAATTTAAACAAAAATGTGTTTCTGAAGAAATTTTCTGCCCGAATTAATAATGTTGCTTTAACGATTAAGCCAGTTGTGATTTTCCCTTCTGTCATCTCTGCAGCAGATTTCCTCGACCATGACTAAAGAGTGAATTGCTTTCATCTTACGCAAAAACACATCATTAGTGTCATCACACTATAACGATAGTATTTCAAGGTTTTAAAACCTGCGCATCTAGCTGCAAATTTTATATATATATATATATATATTTAATAATTATACTTTTGGCTTATATATATATATATATATGTCATAGACATAAACTGTCAGAACAGAAGTGTTTAAATGACGAAGATATTTATGTTTTGGCAAAGTGTAATTTAAAATTAATCAGTTTTGGACAAATAACGAAACCTAAATTTTAGTGTGGTCTCCCGTTTCCTATACTTACATTTGGGAAAGTTTTATATTCGTTACGAAAATAAAATTAGAAGTTTGACTACTATACGACAAAAATTTACCAGTATATTTAATTTCAAAATCTGCAATTTTTAATGTGATTTTCAACTTGCTTAGAGATCAGTTAATTAGTTAGAATAATTCGAGGAAATAAGTTTAAATGAAGTGCAGCAAAAAATATGTATTATTATCTCGTACATTTGGTGTCCGCATCAGACATGTGGTGAGAAATCATGATTGTCCATATCAATTATTTTTTAAAGGCAGGAGACGTGAAAAATGTGGTATGCCCTCGTTCATTCAAACACTCGACATCCCGATTACTAGTCAGGCGTGTTATTCATTTACACCACTAAGTTATGCGATAAGGAGGGAGCAAATACCTTTCAACTCATATTCATGTTGTTGGGACTTTACAATAAAAAGTTAAAAAAAAAGTTTTTTATCCATACATACACATTTTAGTACATACACATAACATAAAACTTAAAAGTATACATGTAAAGAAATATATAAATAGAGTAATGACGGAGAAAATATCTTACGAAATTACTTAGAAGAATTTTCAAAATAGGCAAAATTATTTTTAACAGATTGATTTTAAAGCAAAAAGCAGTGTATTATTTATTTCAAGAGGTCATCTTACGCTCGTCATGCATCATCCAAGTAACCCTTAAGCCAAATATCAGAGTGAGGTTTGTCTCTTGTAACCTAATAAATCTTATCTTGAATTCACTATCGAATTTAACGCCAAAAAGGATAGAAGACGATGTGACCAGTCGCCATTGAAACGCATAAATCTTAAACATCAGTATGAATCTGTCTTGCGTCTATTACGGGCAGTTGATAAACATTGACAAGAAATCTTAAAAAAGTCAGCAGCAGGAAAAGTGGTTTCCTCAATGAAAATAGATCGATTATGATAAAAGGAGGCGGTACATCGACTCCTCCCCTATTTTTTATTACGCTGAGAGGATTAACCTTCTTGCTATGGAGCTAAAAAAAAGGTAAGTCCGCGAGAACCGAATCCAAACAACAATCTATTTAGGTAAAGAAAATTCTTCCGTTGCGCGAAGATCGAGGTCACAATTACGCCAGAGAAAGCCTCAACCGAAGTGCGAAAAGAACAAAACTAGTACTCAGGAGAAGGTGTTCTGCGCATGCTCTGCATGTCGGCTGTTTCGGTAGGTGTGTCCCATCCACTAGAAAGCAACGTAGAACCTTGCGGTCCCACGTGCATCCGGCGTATGCCAACAGTTGTGCTAGCTCCTCTAGATTGTTCGCATGAGCATCGTCTTTCTCGGGATCCAACGCTTCTTTAGAAAGACATCATCACCACTGAAAATCATCGAAATTTTGCAAACGCTCCAGCAGGAACTTCGACTCTTCCCGCCTTACCCCGTTTGTTGCCAGTTGGGGAATGTAATTAGGTGCGAACTTTCTGTGATGCGTTGTTGTTGTATTTTGGCCGAGTTCCGAGTGATTTGAATTTGAATTTACTGTTGCAGGCAAGTTTTTGTTTTAAAGAGAAAGTGGCGACTTTAGCAGCTGTCTCGTGTGAGTCATTTTGGTAAGTTAGTTTGGACATTTTTCATGGAATCGAATATTTTGTTTACGTTTGAGAGCATTTCTATATTTACGATGTAGTATTTTTTTTTTCCATTCTTGGTGGAAGGAAAAGCATTTTTACAAAAATGATCATTAATAAATTATTGCAGTTTATTGTAGTACAGAAAATTTCAAAATGAGAATGTTTTTAAATTGAAAGAATCATTCAAGTGCTAGGATGATATTTATTATATTTATAGCAACGATATTTATTATAGGATGATATTTATTATATTTATAGCAGTCAGGAAACAATGTGAATACCAAACGAAAATACCCGAGCAAGAACACTACAACATGCAATTTTATCTCAAAGAATTTACTACTTTATTTAAAAAAATATAACTTACCATCATTCTGATACCATTCATTTCAAAGCAGGGGTTTTCAACGGGGTCGATATTCACCTCGTGGGGCGTCCAAGAAGTTTTAATTGATCAGTGATCAGTGGGTGGACAGGCGAAAATATGCATCGATGATTGATTGAACTTGATTAAGTTCCTATTGATTACCCTATTATTATAATAATAATAATATTAATAAAATGTGTTTCAAATGTTTATTGATTTTAAGTTATATAGTTAAAGGAAGAAGTCAAATAAAATAAATGTAAGGAAAAATATACAATAAAATTTTAAAAATCAATAATATTTTTTTAACGTATAAAATTTTATACAAGAAACAAGGTAAATATTTTTGGACGAAGTGATATAAAAAATTTATAATAATAATAATATTAATAAAATGTGTTTCAAATGTTTATTGATTTTAAGTTATATAGTTAAAGGAAGAAGTCAAATAAAATAAATGTAAGGAAAAATATACAATAAAATTTTAAAAATCAATAATATTTTTTTAACGTATAAAATTTTATACAAGAAACAAGGTAAATATTTTTGGACGAAGTGATATAAAAAATAAATTAAGCAAGTGTGTCAAATATTAAAAAAATTGCATCAATGCATTGAGCACATCCATCTCATTTATTAAAACCGAACATTTGTGCAATCGAATTTGTGTAAAATCGAATGTTTATGTGTGTTTACCTGTGATTTTTGCTCCTAAAATTTGTTTATATTTGTTAAATTTAAAAAGAATAATGCCAGAAATAATAAAACATTAATCTAATAAACCTTTTTTTCCAAAACTTTTGTTCATATTCTTTGTCTAATTGTTATCTTTAATTATTTTTGTGCAATTAATTATATGCACTATGATTATATTGTATGCTGTATACTATAGAGAAAAGCATAAAGGGGTTCGATGAAGAGAAACCATTCTTTTAAGAGGTGTCGGTGGAAGATAAACGCTGGGAATTCCTGTTTGAAAAAACCTAAACATTTGTCATGTCACACAGCTTGGCATAAGTAGAAATTTTAACATTTTCGAGGTAAAAGTATTAATTATCAGTGCAGAAGATTAATGCATTTGTTTACAAGAGTCAAGATTCCCCCCCCCCACACACACACACAGTCGCTCAAATCCCGAAAAGACCGAAGATCTGAGCAAGAATATTTTAAGAACTGTATAAGGTATTTTCTTCCTCCTTCCAGCATGCCCTCGTGGTGTAACAGTTAGTACACTCGGCATATATTCGAGAGGTCCAGGTGAAGGAATTGATAATTTTTCACGTCTGTTGCTTCAGAATATCCTAATGACTTTACAAGTTCGTTAATCAGTAGATAGCACATAGTAGAAATATTTTAAATGTGGTCGAAATATGTCGTCTAAGTTGTGGGCTTGTATGAATGCACTGCATATTGCTCAAGTTCTTTTATATATTATTCTTCAATGAGCTTCAGAAAATTAATGTATAAAATATACCGGAAATTCCCAATAATAAGCCAAGAAATTTTATTTCAGAAGTTTGCAGCTATATTTACATATTGTGCAAATGCAAAAGTAACAAAGAATACCAACTTCTCCTTAATTTTTCTGTATTTGAAGCTAATTATTACTTGATTGTAATAGTTACGTTTCTGAGGTTAAAATATAAAAAGATTTTTTTTATTATTATTTGGAAGCTAATTAGTTGAATTCAGAATAAAAAGGAACGTAATAAATCACATAGTCAGCAAAAGCATTTGCATATTTTCAGAATTTTTAAAACTTTGACGATATAGTAATTTAAATATGAATAATTAAGACTATTAATTACCTACTAATATATAAATGAGTTAAACAGAAAAGAAAATTTGTCATATATTTCAGGAATATTTTCGCTGAATTTTCTTGTAGGTGCTCAACATAGAAGCATGAATGCTTTCTACATTATTTGGATCACTAAACGTTTGCGTGGTCAGCCGCCTAGAATAGTTATTATATATGTATATATGTATAATAACTATTTTAATATCTAATGATATTTTTTCTATGTATAAAGACTTTAATCAATCCAGCTAATGTAATTTCATGGGCCCAGCTAGTAATTAATAATAATTTAAATGAATCTGCTTTTATTCCTTTGGAATCTCTTAGTTTGTTGATTAAGAACAGAATGACTTTGAAAGAAAAATTAAATACTCTCGTACGCTTTGCTGAATGACAATACAGTACTGTCTGGAAAATGTTTATATATTATATGTAGCAAATATTTTAATTCGGGCAACGGCAATACTTTTCTTTCAAATACCGTTGCTATTCCACAATACGAGAAATATATTTACGTTCATGCAGATTCTTCATTATTTAATTTCTTTAAATATAATACGGGGCTCTAATATTTGGTGGCAGTAATTTGAAAAGTGATTCAACGCTTTTAGTGATTCCACGCAAAATGCTGTTTCGAGACTAACTGCCCTTCTGGCCGAACGCTCCTTTGGGCTCATAAATGCAAAGCAAATTCGAAATTCAAATTTCAGGCTTTGAATTGCACATATTTGGGCGGAACACTAAGTGTATTCAAAATTTTGCGGCTCTAGGTGCCGGCGTTTTTCCATAATGTTGTTAAATTCCAAAGACAAATATATTGTGTTTCGCAAATTGGCAACAGACATCTTTTACATCGATAAGGTTCCTGATTAAATTTGAAACATAAATAAATAGTCTACGGTTTGCAGAGTGGCAACACAAAGCTTTTAAATCGCTGAGATTTTAATCGGAATTTCATTAAATTCGCACAAAATACGAAATAATATTAAAAAAAAAAATTCGAAATTCAAAATCCCTGCTTCGAGATATTCATGCTCGGGTGGAGGACTACGTGTATTGAGAATATGGTGGCTCTAGGTGCTACCGTTTTCCTCTTATTGCGATAAACATACGTACATATTACATACAGAATCTTCATGTTCATGTTGACAA
>KK116660.1:488156-526364 GCA_000611955.2 Stegodyphus mimosarum | reverse complement strand
TTAAAAGCGCCTGCGCAACCTCCCAAGAATCAGTCGACGGCCGTGAAGTCGCGCAGCTTAGAGCGAGCGCTTGAGGGTTAGGTACTTCTCTCACTGTGCTTAAAAAATTCAAATGCTTTGAGACGTCGTTTCTGGAGAGGTATTTATTTGTATGGTTTGAAAAGTGCACTTTCAGCTAGGCTAATGTACCGAGACTTATTTCTGGCTAAAAGTTTGCTTTCATGTTTCTGAAACAATAATTTAAATTAGCTTTTAGGTCACATGTAAATTATTTTGTGGATGTGTGAATTTAAAACGCCACACCAGAAACTTTATTATGGTTTTTTTTAAGCTCTTACTGAGATCGCGATTAACCAGTCTGCTCTTCCACTCACTCCTGTTAACACAACTTCTTTCGTCTTTGTAATATTTTTAAACCGCTTTCTTTCCACTTGCGCCACATAAATTCAACAGCAAAATCACAAAATCAATAGCAGAATATGTTAGAATACCCGATACAGTGTGAAGTGTTGTCATTAATTTTTTTCCAGTCTTTTCTTAATTTAGCCTATCAATGTTCAGTTTTCTCAGCAAGATGACATACAGAACTTTTTATCCCAAAAGGCGTTATCCATAGAAGGGCTGTTAATTTCGTTTTGGCATTTTGCGTTGAAAAATTTAAATGTTCGTTTCACTTTTCAATTTGTTGCCACCAAATATTATCGCCCTGTGTTATATTTAAAGAAATTAAATAATGAAGAATCTGCATAAATATATTTCTCGCATTGTGATAAAACAACGGTACCTAGAGCCATCGAATTTTGAATAACGTAATCCTCCACCGAATATGGGCATTTGGAAGCCCTCATTTGGAATTTGTTTTATTATTTATTTCATATTTTGTGAGACATTAACGAATTTTTCATTGACAAATTCAGCGGTTTCAAAGGCAGCAATGGCAACACTGTACGGGAAAGGGGGAAAAACATTTTTATCTCCAGCGCGCGAGGCTGTGTATCGGAAATTCTAATAATATGCTCTTTTTAAATTATTTTGTGATATTGCTGTTGAATTGAATTTTATGGTTTAATTCCAAAGAACATGATATTTAATAAATAAAAGTAACACGCAAAACGTTAAAAAAAGGCCCCTTTTGGGCGTAATATGAAATCTGAAAACTTTAGTTTTTTTTGTCTTTTTTTTAATTATTAATTCTTTTTTTAACCATTAAAAATCGCTTTCTTCGCACTTACGCCACATAAAACTTCAAGAACAAAATTCCCAAATAGTTTAAAATAGCATTTTTTAAAAATAATTCTCGACAGAGTGTTAAATACTGCCATACACTTTTGTACTTTTTTTCAGATTTTTCTTCTCATAATACCAGTGCTCAATTTTCTTAGTAAAATGACTTGCACAACTTTAATTGCCTTTTTATTAATGACTTTTTCGGTTATCCTATTTTAACAGAAATATCCATTTTGACCGCTCTCGAATCCAATAAACGATTTTTTCCGTAACATCTGCGCGTACGAACGGAATAAAGGACTCTTTTTCAAAAAGGATTGTAAAATGGATTCAAAACGTTTTTTTCCGTGACGTACGTAGGTATGTATGTATCTGAGAAAAATCAAAACTATTAGCCTTAGAACGTTAAAATTTTGTAAATTGGACTGTTATAACATCTACTTGTGCACCTCCTTTTTTAATTGTAATCGGCCGCAGTCCAAACGTATATATCTATACCCAGCCCTCGTACTTCGATGAGCTCTGTTTTTGTATTCTTGTATGTTGGTCAGTTGTGTATTTTTTGCTTTAAAAGGTGATTGAATTATGTTGTTCTTATGTTCCGGGTAAGCGTTTTATGCCGTTAGTTAATGGGCATGCAGTAGTTGTAGAATTATCAACAATTTTAAATTGTGCTTGGCATAACAAGGCCGCCATTTGTTTACTTTTGAAACTTGTAGTAGAGTAGTGAATTAAGTCAGTTCGTGCGTCAACTTCAATTTCTTTTTGCCCAGAGGGACCAAACGTTAACTTTCAGTTTTGTGCACCGAAAATTTTGTCTTTGTCTTCACTGGCTGAATTGCTTATTTTGCCGTGAAAACTGTGAAGTTTTGTTAGAAGACTTTTTTTTAAATTGTTTTTAAGAGTATTTGGTGTTTTAGGTTTTTCTTTATTCATAATTTCTAATGAAGATGTTTTGAATTTTATGCATTTTTGCGTTAGCAGCTAGTGAGAATTGAACTGATTGAATGAGAAATATATCTGTAATGAAATTCGAGGAAATAAGTTTAAACGAAGTGCAGGAAAAAGTGTGTATGATTTAATATAGGCCGGACAAGAAAGTCATGTTGTGCCCACATCAGATTTTTAACTACCGTCTTTTTCTGAAAATAAGACATCCTCCGAAAATAAGCCCTATCGTGATTTTCGGAACTTTTTGTAAAATAAGACATCCTCCGAAAATAAGCCCTATCGTGATTTTCGGAACTTTTTACAAAATAAGACATACCCCGAAAATAATACTTAGTTAAAATAATGTGACAAAAAGAATTCGTTAAAAAATGCTGTTGATTTATTAAGTAATAATATGTTTAGCTTTTTCCTAATACTCGTATTTCAGAGAAATGTTTGAAACAAAATATTCCGAGAAATTAATTGTTTACCTCTACAGTTCGTTTCAAATTAATTCTTGGAATTTATCTTAAAAGTACAACATAAGGCAGTAGTCTACATTGAGCGACAGTGCAGGTATACAACGTTCATTCATTTCAGTCTTGTAAGTCTGATTATTTCCTCATACGTAATTTTATTTAAAACTAATGTGAATAATTTTTAAGCCCAGTTAAAATGAGTACAAAACGAAAGAGCTATTCCGTCGAGTACAAAAAGGGAATCTAGGAATTCTGGATCTTCGTATGGTTCGTAAATGGCGTGCAGAGTACGATTACCTGTGTCAACTGGTGGGCGAAGGAAATGAGAAAAAACGCAGAGTTGGATCAGGTCGGCAGCTGTTATTTTTTGAGTTGGAAGATTGCATCTGGGAATGGATTGCAGGCAATAGAGCAATGGCTTTGGTTGTGCGTAGGCCTGATATTAAAAAATTTGCCCTTGAAACAGCAATTGAATTTGATATATCCACAGAAGAATTTAAAGCATCATCACACTGGTTGGACAACTTCCTTAAACGATATGAACTGTCTCTAAGGAGATCAACAACATTGTTTAAGCTGGAAGACAATGAAGTTGTTAAGCGTGCACTTGCATTTAAGCTTTTTGTTGATGGCATCGATTTTTCGAAATACCAACTCTCCAACATGATTGCTATGGATGAGACCGCGGTATTCCTAGGCCAAGGAGCTCAAACGACAGTTCACCACAAGGCTTCTTCGTCAATTTACGTTCCTTCTACAGGTTACGATAGTGCACGTTTTACCTGTATTTTGGCGATTCGTCTAGATGGAAAGAAAGTATCGCCATTTTTAATCACTAAAGGTAAAAAAGACCAGATTCAACGTGTTTCAGGAATTTATGTCATTGAAAGTGAAAAAGCTTGGTGCACCCAAGCAGTTATAAGAAAGTGGGTTGATTTTATGCTGCCACCACTGTTGAGGGGTCAGAATAGAGGTTTACTAGTTTGGGATTCAGCCAGTACTCACCGCGCTAAAGACATGAAAAACTTTCTTGCTGAGAGGAAGATTGATCAAATAATGATTCCGGCAGGAATGACTGGTTACCTCCAGACACTTGACATTGCAATAAACAAGCCATTCAAGGATCATTTGCGGATGGAAATCAATGAATATATTGAAAACAGAATGGTGAGAAATCATCGAGGTAATTTTGTAAAACCAGGCTTACAAGAAGTTGTGAATTGGGTAAAAAATTCATGGGACAAAATAACTGATAGTGATGTTTCCAATGCACTACGAACAGGCTACTTAGACAAGAAGTATTCATTTAACGATAGCTATATCGCAAGACATGAGAGATTCGGACCAATGATTCAACAGGAAATGGATTTGGAAGAAAATCAGAATATAATTCAGAATTTTATTTATGACGATGTTCCAGAAGAAGATGACATGACTGTAATTGAATAAATTTAAATTTCTGTATTCTGTGTAAAATAAATATTAAATAAAAATATATAAATATATTTTTATTTTTGCCCTCCCCCGAAAATAAGCCCTAGCGCGTATTTTGGACCAAAAAAGAAAGTAAGACAGTGTCTTATTTTCGGAAAAAGACGGTATATTAAATACCGCTTTCTCGACCCTCACGCCACTTTCAACTCAACAGCAAAATTTTTTCAGGCCTTTAACGAGTTTCGAGCTCGGGACCTTTGGTTTCTGAATCCTACGTCTTAGCTTCTGAACCACGATGTGCTCGGTCAAAATAAACAATTTTCGCTACATTTCTCTCTTCTTAGGATGAAGCAGGGTCCCGCCGCGACGTGGTTTGGCTTCTTGTAACAGGTTTCCTGGAAATACTGAGCGTTCTTTCATCGTCTAGTTGTCCTTTTGAATCAAGATAGTTTTTCAGTCTCACAATATGAACGATGTCTTTTGAACTCCGTCGTCTTGTATTTTGTACTTCGTACGTCACGTCAGGTAGTTAACGTGTTTTCCGATACGGTTCAAAGTAACGTCCTAAGAGCTTTTCGGATAATCTAACCTTTCGCACTAGAGTAAAGACTTACTAAGTCATACATAGTCTCCGATACTGTAGCTGACAGGTCGATGCATCTCGTCGTATCAGCGCTTGTCTCAGAAATGCACTTTGAGGATGTGGAGTTTTGCAAGCTCACTATTTTCTTAGCTCTGGTGATCAGATGTTGCATATAACTGTCGTCGGGATCTTCGATACTGGGTGGAAAAATCAAGTCGAGAGGAGTCTGGATATTTTTACTATGAACAAGAAAGAAAGAGTCGGCCGAATCGATAATGTCTTGTTTTGCTGAATTATAGGCAAAATCCATAAATGGTAGGATGGTATCGCAATTTCTCTACTCAGCGACAACATACATGGACAACATGTATGCTGTCAGTGTCTTGTTGAATCTTTCTTTTTAAAGCATTGGTCTGTGGACAGAGGCGGCTGCCAGAAGATAAGACGTCTGGCATAATTGACTGATAACTTTAGCAACATTGGATAAGAAGTTAACGCCCTCGATAACAACTGGATAAGAAGTTAACGCTAATTTCTTTGGGGGCACCGTGCTTCAGTACGATTTCTTTAATTATAAATTTGGCAATTTCATTAGCTTCAGCTGTAGGTACTGCCTTTGTGACCGTAAATCTAGTAAGGTAATCTGTGCAAGCAATAGTCCACCGGTTCCCATTTCGAGTAACAAGAAAGCGTCCAAGTGGATCTATTCCAATTTTGGCAAAAGGTGTGTCAGGGTTTTTATCGGATGAAACTGGTGGAGTTGTGGTGGTGATTTTCGTCTTTCGCATTCTCAAAAGTTTAATACATACTATCGTGTGTTCCCATTATAAGCCCTGGCTATTAATACTACCTTCTTATCTGGTCGTACGTTTTAGCAAATCTGAGATGACTGCCAGTAGGAGCATCATGAAGACTTCTTAGAATATCGTTACGAAGTTGTGTTGGTACTACTAAGAGGCATTGCTGTTCCATCGGATCATAGCTTCTTTTGTGCAGTATACCATTTCTTATTTGATAATTTTGGTATGCGTCCCTTCTCTAGACAGTTCTAGATGGACTTCAGTTGTTTATCATTTTGCTGCTCTTTTCCGTAATCTGCGATTGCTGCTACGAAAGTGATGTCGATTGCTCTCAATTGTTCGTTCGACAAAGGGTTTCCTTGATAATGAATCCGCATCAGACTGTCCGCGACCGCTCGTTTAGATGATATTGATGTTGCACTCCTGATCACCGTTCAAGTCTTCTAGATGGATCCTTAACATTGGTCAGCTAACATAAAGAGTGGTAATTCGTGACTACCGTGAAGGGTTTTCTATAGAGATACGGCATCAAATTACTGGTCGCCCAGATGTCAGGAAGACATTCCTTTTCGGTTGCAGAATAGATCCTTTCAGCTGCAGTAAGGGACGTGGATGCATGGGCTTTTAGTCTTTCTTTGCTATCCTGAATCTGAAACAGCACCGCGCCGATGCCATAGCCGCTGGCGTCCGAATGTATCCTCGTTTTTGCGTCTAGAATCAGATGTCTCAAAACAGGATCACTAGTCAGTAACGTTTTGAGTGTTGCGAAAGATTCTTTCTGTAACATGTTCGAAGGAAATTTTATATCTTTTTTCAACAAGTCATACAGGGGTTTTGCGATATTAGCGAAGTTTCTGATAATTCTTTGGTAGTAGGAGCGAAGGCCCAGAAAACTTCTGACATCGGCGATATTTCCTGGAACAGCTAACCTTGTTACGGCCTCTATCTTTTGTGGATCGGGATAGATCCTGTGTTGATCAACTAGGTGTCTCAGAATCGTCAGTATCTTCTAGGCTGAATGACCATTTCTTGCAATTTAGCATCAGTCCTGCTTTTCAGATACTTTTCAAAATTTCTCTCAATCGCTTTTGGTGTTCTTGGAAATGAGGTGCGTACACGATTATGTCATCTATAGATAGCAAAGACAAATATTCCTCTTGAGGCGACTTAATATCGTGCCATCGTCCGTTCGATTGTGGCTGGGGCATTGCATAATCCGAATGGCATGACTTTAAACTTGTATAGACCTATTTAGCGTCACAAAGGCTCTCTTTCTTTCCCTTTTTGATCAACCTCTATTTGCCAGTAGTCTGACTTTAAATCCGTCAGAGAAAACTTCTTCGCCAGCAGGCAGTTCGCTGCATCATCGATGCGAGGTAACAGAGAGACGTCCTTTTTTGTCACCCTGTTCAGTCTTCTGTAATTGACACAAAAACGCCATTCGCCATTTTCCTTCTTCACAAGCACGACTGGAGATGACCGTGGACTGTCTGACGATTGTAGCTCGTCTTCGTCTACAATTCGTGACACTTTGCAGTCACGCATCTCTCAGTGGCTGATACACGGTATGGCCTTTGCTTAATTGGCGTGCTGTTACGTGTGTTGATCTTGTGCTTCACCGCATTACATCGGATTGCTTGACACGGGTTAGAAGTGACAGACTTAGATAAGAAACTCCGGCAGACTCTGCTTTTTGATAGTACTAGCCGCTTCGAATAGTTATGATAAAAAGTAAAATGTATTTAATGATTTTAATGAGTTTGTCTAGCGTAATTTCATAAAACTATTTGGTATTTTTAATTAGACATTTCGTGATTCAAATGCATTTTCATTTAAACCAGATTAAAAATTAGAAAAATATTCTTAAGAATTATATTTATTGTTTTTCAATCGCTTGATTTGTTATATAATAACACTTAATATCTATAACAAACATTAAATTTCAAAGTTAAATGTCTTAGTCTTTATTGAGTGGCAATACGCGCGTGGAGGTAAAACATTTTATTTCAGGCCGTGGAAACATATTGCCCTATGAACTGTATGACTTTTTTTATTAATTTAGATGCCTTTAAGAAACTACTACCAGAACTTATTTCGTAAATCAGAAATTTCCAATAGGGTACGTACAGGTACCCTGGTGCTAGGTGCCATTCAACGGAAATGCATTGATTAAGGTTGAAAGAT
The DNA here is from genome assembly GCA_000611955.2 of Stegodyphus mimosarum. Taxonomy (NCBI): domain Eukaryota; kingdom Metazoa; phylum Arthropoda; class Arachnida; order Araneae; family Eresidae; genus Stegodyphus; species Stegodyphus mimosarum. Next base: position 518,727 of record KK116660.1, on the reverse strand, counting down.
GAATATCTTACATTTTGCTGAATGGGTTCAATTTCGCACGCAGAAGATAAAAATATTTTATTTCAAGCAATGTTACCAATGCTCGTGTTTAAATGACTGAATTTATGCATCAGAAATTCATTAAATTCGTACAAAATAGAAAAAACAAATTCGAAGTTCCAAATTCTGGTTTCGAGATGCCCATATTATGGGTGGAATCTGTGTGTATTATTGTTGCGTACTAATTTCGAAGAATCTTTTTACTCTTGTTGAATATTTATCTGAAAAGGATTTTCTTGAATGAAAAAAAAAAAAAAAACTCATTATGGTTTTGAAGCTGGTGGTCATTTTGTGTTTTAGGTTTTTCTTCCGCTTCCCAGTCGTATAGTGGTTAGTGACTCTGATTGCCCCATCAAAGGGCCCGAGTTCGAATTCCGAAGAAGGCTAGGATATTTGTAAGTGTATAGTGTCTGCGGCATCGAGACGAAAGTTCTCCTGAATGATTTTGTGGCAAGTAGTGATTTGATGATGTTAATGGTATTTTCGGTATTAGCTAACAATATATATATATATTTTTTATCAAGGGGCTTATACTGGGCATCTCATTGATGTGACTTTACCAGCATCAATCATTCACTTCCGTTCCGATCTCTTCTATAAAGGCATAGTGAACTAGAAACTACTTTAAGGTATTTATATAATTACATCCACTTTCAAAAAAGAAAACAAAAAGGATGCAAAGAGACTAACAAGGTCAAATTTAATTAAGTTCGTCATAAATTTCCACAAAAACATTTATGGAAAGCAGATACAAACCGATCCAAAGGAATTCATGGAATATGATGTTAATATCGGAAAAGAATTGTCTCTCGAGAAGAAATTACAATTAGCTATAAATTAAAAAAGTTGCTACAAACAATAATACAAAGGCCATGTAAGAAATTAAGATTTATCCGAAACTGTCAGACGAGAGGCCGATTTGTTAGAAGAATAGAGGACTTCGAGGGAAATATTTAGGGGAAGTATATTGCTTATTATTAACAGTATAACTAACCAGTATGGATGCAGAAAGAACATTTTTAACTGCAGGTAATTTGTGCAAAAAATACGTTCCAGGCTTAATGGCAGTTCATTAGATTCATTATGTTCTTTAGGATCACATTTAAAAATTTTGCAGTATATAAATTAGTTTTTTCGCCTTATAGATATTACACTCATGTCCATAAATTAAGGATAATGCAAAATCAGGCAAAGGAAGAGTTAGAAGCAAAACAAATTTGACTTATTTGTAAAGCTTATTTATTAAACAAAAGGTAAAGAGCAAAAAAAGATGCTATATGTTTGATATGATTAAAAAAATTAGCCATTTTTTCTCTCTGCAGCAAATTACAAAAAAATCTATTTACAAAAAACAAATATTACATGGTTGGTATGATTGTTAATACATTGTATGTCTTCCAGACGATGCAATACAGTCCGTACAACGCCTAGGCATGCTGAATATCAAATTATCGATCTGATCTTGGGGGATATTACACCACTCAAAAAGCAATGCTCTCCGAAGTTCCGATAGACATGTAGGAGGAGGTTGACGGGCTGCAACTCGTCGGCCAAGCATGTCCCACACGTGCTCTACTGGATTCAAGTCCGGTGAGAATGCTGGCCAGTCCATACGGGTGATATCCTCCGATTGAAGGCATTCGCTTACGATGTTTGCACGGTGAGGACGGGCGTTGTCATCCATAAACACAAATTGTGCGCCCATGGCGCCCCGAAACAAACGTACATGTTGTTCCAGAATGACGTCCCGATAGATTTGGCTTGTCATGGTTCCAATTTGAACATGCAGGTCAGTTCTGGAACCCAGAATAATTCCACCCCAAACGAGCACTCCTGCACCACCGTAACGGTGTCGTTCAATGATGTTTTCTTGGTGGTAACGGGTACCTGGAGCTCTCCATATGAAAGTCCGGCGAGAATCAGACTGCAAGCTAAACCTGGACTCGTCGGAAAACATCACACAAGCCCACTGTTGCGGTGTCCACAATGCATGCTCTCTACTCCAGGCTAACCGCAGGCGACAGTGAGTTGCAGTAAGTGGAACGCATCTGACAGGTCTACGAGCATATTGACCAATCTACCCTAAGCGTCTGTACACGGTCTGCCTTGAAATTGTCGTACCAGTGGCTGAAGAGAGCTGACGAGACAGGTCTGAGGCTGTGCTCCGCCTGTTTCTTTTGGCAGTAACTGCCAAATACCGGTCCTCATTCGGCGTTGTAACTCTGGGGCGACCTGTGCTGTAACGTCTACTCACATTACCATCATCTTGGAATCGTTGCCAAAGCCTGGAGATGACACTCTGGGCAATTCCAAGTTCGTCTGATACTTCCAGTTGGGTACGCCCACATTCCAGACGGCCGATAATTCTACCACGTAAAAAATCATCCAAATGCGCCCTTTGTGTCACAACTATTCGGTTATTGCACTGAAATGCTTATAAAGCGCCTGCGAACAATTTTACTTCGTTGCCTGTATTCCTTATATATCACTCTCTTACACTCTCGTCATTGTGACGTAGCATCGGTGTCATCTGGTTACTTCCTGAAATTTGCATATGATTCTTGAAGATGTGTGTATTGATTTTACAGGTGATATATTTATTTTAGAGTTCGATTTCCGCGTGACTCTGAATTATCCTTAATTTATGGACATGAGTGTATATAATAGACTACACAACAAGGTTTTATGTGATATTAGCTCTTAATAAATTACGAATTTTGTATTATGTAACATAAAAAGTCTGAACAAATGCGAAACGTTGCCAGGAAAATAAGATGAGTGGGGTAAGTCTTTTTAACATTGAGGTAAATGGCTATCTCCTTAAATTGGCGAGATATTGGAAAGCTGGCGATGATTTTGGCAATTAATTTTTGTCACTAAATTTGACGAGAAGTCACCAAATTTGTTCGGTTCCCGTGTAATTGTAATTGGTACTGCAATTGAATCACTGTATGTAACTGGAACCGTATCCGGCCCTTATATGTAATTTTAACCGTACATGCCTTCCAGCCATTTTGAGAAATGGAAAGTACCGGAGATTTCTCAGCGGCCGGGGAAAAACTCTGTAAGACTTGAGAGAGCATCAGTTCTCAGAGTTCTATGTGCAGTTTTGTTGTTTGGATGCATTACCTTGTGTTCAATATTCTTAATAGCTTGAAGTGGTAACTACTGATTTTGCTCTGTCCTTTGAGAAGAGCAGTGCGAGTTCCAGAACTGTAAAGTGTTTCTTTTGGGAAATAAATTTTATCCAGCTATCGTCGGTTCTGTGCGCATTATATTCATTACGAACCCGTACGCATGTAACAATATTTGGTGTCAGGAGAAAAAAAAATTGTTACGTGATTACAGGTCCAGCTGTTCTCAGTAGGACAGAGCACAATTAGTAGTTATCACTCTCAAATGAGAACTTTGAACACAAGGTAATGCTAGGAGCCTCAAAAGCGTAAGATCGCGCAGTAATCTGTCAATACTCTTGAGTTAAATTCTGAACGAAACTGAAAACAAATGCTCTTTCCGGTCTGATATAATTTTCTCCCGTTCGCCGAGAAATTTTCAGTACCTTCGATTTTTCGAAGTTGCTGGAGGCGCATGCACTGTAATAGTTACATGAGGCCGGATACAATTACAATTACATAGGGGTCGGAACAGTTGTAGTTACAAAGAAATCGGTAGTCTGGCGACTTTTGGCGATTACCTCCCAAATGTGGCGACAAAAGATCGCCAGGCTGGCGCTATGTCAGCAATTTGAGGAGATAGCCATTTACCTCAAAGTTAAATGGACTTACCCCGGTTATCTTGTTTTTCTGGCAATGCTTCGCATTTTGAAGGTCCTTCGTGTTACGTTAACCAAAAGATAATGCAATTTATGTATAATTTTACTAAAACTGTTAACATATTTACAAAATTCATAGCAACACGATTCAGGTTTTGCGTTCAGTTAGTACTTGCTGTGCACTCTGTGTGACGAATGACGAATAAGGGTTACAGTAAGGAAACTTGGAATTGGTTACAATAAAGAAATGAGGCATAGTTTTTACAGTTCGATTGCTTGCAACAATGCAATTACTTAGTTGAGGGGTTGGTGATTTAGCTAATTGTTAATAGCTAATTGTTTAATTGTAGTGCAAATCAATTCAGGATGGATCAACCGTTCGAGATTTGCATATGTAAAAGGAAAAGATTTTACATGAGCATACATTGCCGTTGTTTAGTGTTTAGGTGTTGAAATTGTTGCATAATTGTACGAATTGGAACAGGACAAATAGATCCTCAATGCCCAAGTGTTTCATGCATTCAGTCCCTCGTGCCTGTGTGAAATATTAGCACGATTTACTCGCAGATGTTGATGAAATTCATTAATTTGTTAACTGCTGCTCTATTGGGAAATATAGAGGGTGTTTACACATTTTTAGAGCGATTTCGATAAAAAATTTTAGAAAAAGGAAATTTTTTGGAATAAAAATTTCTGGCAACGGTTTATTATTTGAAATGAAAAATATCGAATACTACTTTTAAATTGATTCTTCTTTCAAAATCTCATATGCCAAAAAGCTGTGGATTGGAGGATATGTTGTCGCGCTTTCCGAACACAACTATTCATTCCAGAATTTAAGAACATTGTGAAATGTATTCTATTAAAATATCTAAGCGCAAAATAAGCAACATTATTAATCCGAAAGAGAAAAACCGTTAACCGTTACTTCTACATGGAAAGGTGACTCCAAGCGAAAACCTGCTAAAGGTAGAAACTGTTTCTAATGTTTCTGAAGTTAAATCGTTGTTACGAGAGGAAATCTGCCGACGCAGAAATCAGTTGCAAAGTCTTTAAATACATCTCTAAAAACAATAAATGAAATAATAAACCAAGCTTTACGACTTAAAAAGTTACAAAACATAATACTCACCAGCTTTTGCCAAACCATCTCGTTCAACGCGGAACAATTTGTAGAATTCTGTATGAAAACTATTTAGCAGGAGATAAATGGAAATTCATTGTGCTTCTCGAGGAAGCATGGGTGCAAAATGAGTGCCAAATGACTGAAAAAAATGCACAACCTGGTTCCATCAATGCAAAGAAAGATTTAGTAAATGGTTTATGATTGTCATAAGATTCTATGATAGTGTGAAATTAAAAGTAAGAAGACTGGAAAAAATGTTAAGATAAACTCAACATACTATCCAATAAAAATTTTATATGCAATCAGACAGGGAGAAAAATTTGTAAAATTGTTAAGTGCCGCTCAATGCGATCGCGTTCGTCCACGCTCATTTCGATAACATTAACCAGGGGTTGCTAACCTTTTTTGCTCATGTACCCCTTTCACCAGTACTAGAAGATCATTCCCCGTCCTTTTAAAAAATTCGAAAAATACATGTACAAACTTTAAGGACAGGTAGAGTACGTGGAAAGAATTTTGAATTGCATAGCAACTCGTTTTAGTGCCCGTTTGCCATGACCGAAAACGTCATGGGAAAGTGGTATCAGAGGTGGAAGAAATGAAGTGAAACAATATGGAAATAACTAGAAATATTTATTGCTCTTAAATATTACATAATATTGTAGTAAATATCTTTTCAGAATGTTACAATATGTGTTCAAAGTTTCCGCCATTACAAGCGATGCGTGCATTACACGGACGGACCATGGATTGGTGGACACGTCAAAAACGCCAGGATTTGCAACAGCGCAGATGATGTTTGCAACCAGATCCGTTTCAGACTCGACAGGTGTTTCATACACAACAGTTTTAAGTGTTTCCCAAAGAAAGATATCCAGGCTGCTCAAATTCGGAGAGCGTGAGGATCTAGCAACCGATCCACCACTTCTAATCCATTGGCTGACTAAACGACACTAAATACTTAACAACTAAATAAAAGGCTGACTGCATATCGCCCCTCTTGAATATATGCTTGAGAACCCTTGCATGAACCGAATGATAACATTAAACGATGAGAAAAAATATCCTTCAAAACAGCATAGAATTTAACTAATTTAATATAAAAATATCAAGAAACATATAAATAAGTATATAGTGTTCTAGTTAAATTGAGTGCCCGTGACAACTAGAACTACAGAAGAGTGTAGCTACTATTCGCTGTTCTTCTTACATCTACAGAAACGAAGTCCAAAGAAGGGTTGAAATACCATTTTATTCAACTGAAAGCATAATACCCTCTCGAGTTTACAGGAAAGCCTCCACTTGCTTTAACGTAAGATAGAAAATAAGAAACTAAACTTATTCTAATTAACTCAAATTTAGTCGAAGGTGTACAGAAATAACTAACCGAGTTGACTCATATTTAAACCTCGACTGCGATTTCTAACAGGCACGTAAGAACACGACCGAACGTACTCAGATAGGCTTAAAGCAACGACATGGCCAGAAGGCAGAACTCGCTGCACACTGAGAACCTCTGAGATCTTCTGCGAAAGTGACTGAACTTCTCATTAAATAGTGGTTCTGCCTCATTTACATAAAACGCGGTATTGAAAACTCATTCTGGCAGGGAGTTGTAGGTCGGAAACAAGAGGATAAAGGAAAGGGTTTCAAAATTAAAAATAACTATTAGAAAATTAAAATAATCCCTACAGGTATTTTCACAGCAATTTAAATAGGAAAGTTTAAAAGTTTGTTTATGAACTCATGGTAGTATCTTTAATACAAAAGTTCATTTATAAACGGTTTATGACGTTTCTGGAAATTATATGCACTACCCTTAGATGTTCCAGGGATTTTTTTTTCAGTTAAAAAAATAATTCCACAGCCTTTTTATTATTATTATTATTTATTTCTGAAGAACAGAGGACCTATATCTGATCCCTCTCAAAATTGATAAAATTATTGAATTTCCCCCAATTTTAAATGGTTGACTGAAATCTAAACCAATCTTTTTGACGACTTAACTTCTCACTTGGCAATATTTAAAATCTATTTTGACCGTATCTAGTGAATTTATCTTTTATTTGGCAACGTAAGTTTTAAAAAATTATTCTATAATAGTTTGATCATATTAATCATATTGCTTATCGCAATAAGCGATGTGTTTCCAATGATTCCATGTGCCAACGAGCGGAACTTTGGCAATTTGATAACAGTATCGGAATAATAACATTAACCACTATCACATTAAGCTGCGACTACTGAAGATTAACACGATTCCAAACGAATTTACTATGCCGGTGAAAATAATGTTGTAACAAAGCAAATTAAAAAAATTTAGTTTAAATAAAATTACTTAAAGCTGTTGGAAACGACGAAGGAAAATACTGAGAGATTGTTTGGTTGCTAAGAAAGGCTTAAATCATTTTTAAGAGAATTATTAAATGGATAATCAAAACCTAAAATTTTGTCATCTACTTCAAGCATCCTTAAATTTCCTGGTCACCAAATTCAGTTGTAATTAGGAATTTTATTTTATTTAATTTTATTTTAAGGAGGAAAGAAATGTTACTACTATATTATCATAAACACAGGACTCTTTAACTTGGGTTTCTTAATCAGAGGCGGGGATATTTTGCTGTTAAGTACTTAGTTTATTAATATAAAAAACTGCTTTTATTCATATTTGGGTATTTATCAACATTTTCCATCTTTTTGTTGTGCAGTTTATGAAACACATTAAAAAAATCTAAATCTAAATAAATGTATACACTAGACGCCAATTAATGTGGTCGCGGCTAATGTTATCTTAGGGATGTTGTTGGCAAATTCTCGAAGTCCCGTCCGTTTGTATACGAAAACATAGAAAATGCATCGTTTATTGTGTTGTTTTCCTTTTATTTGTGTTGTCGTTTATTGTATATAGCTGTATTATTTCTTTAAAATAATATATGGGTAACATTTGGTGGCAACATTTGGAAACAAGTTAGAGACTAATAACACCTCTGGTGCTAATAAAATAAATAAACAAAACAAACCAAAAATAATAAAAAAAAAAAACAATGAAAATCTGAAAGGTTTTTAAATTAAGTCCAAAGGGGCGTTTTTTTTTAACATTTTGTGTCTTTCCTTTATTTATTAAATATCATGTTCTTCGTACTTAAACCATAAAATTAAGTTCAAGAGCCGTATCGCAAAATAATTTTAAAATGAGCATCTTTAGAATTTCCGGTACACCGTCTTACGGGCTGCAGATAAATTTTTTTTTTCTTTTTTTGTACGATGTTGCCATTGCTGGCTTTGAAATCCTTAAGTTTGTTAATCAAAAATTCGTTAAAGTTTTACAAAATATGAAATTGATAATAAAACAAATTCCAAATTTCAAATTTGGTCTTCCAGATGCCCATAGTCGGATGAAAACGGTTCAGTATTCAAAATTTGATGGCTGTAAGTATCGTTGTTTTACCACAGTCCGAGAAGCACGTTTATGCAGATTCTTCATTATTTAATTTCTTTAAACATAATACAGGGCAATAATATTTGGTGGCAACAATTTGAAAAGTGAAACAGCGCTAGTAGTGAATCAACGCAAAAAGTCAGCACGAAATTAATCTGGCAAACTGCCCCTTTGGAGTAATAAAATCTTACAAAAATAATAATTTAATCTTTATAAATATTTCTGTGTGGCAACAGTGGCAGAAAAATGGCTAAACAGGAAAGAATTTTTACTGCACATTTTTTTTTCAGACCTTGATCTGGAACATAGCGATGAAGCTACCGCAGCTCTTTTTTCGCTACTGCAAGCCACTTTCTTATCTCGGTTTTATGCATGTTCGCTGTTCCATCTGTGTTAAGTTTTATTCATAAAAAGCTGATAACATTTAACGTTTCGCGTCATCAAAACCGACTTAAGATTAAATGGCAGCCACTCCAGATATCAAGGACAACTTGCTCTAAGCCGAAGATTTGGATAAACTACGGTATTCTTCTTTGTTCTCGAATTTCTATCAAAATGATCTTCACCTTGTAATATTCTAAAAATGAGATAAAAAGGAACTCGGTAACTTCATCGATTAAATTCCAGCTTAACACCTGAGAGGTGTCATTCATAAGCAGACAGTAACAATTACGCAAAAATTCTGTCTGAAATCGGTGTAGGTTTTCATATCACTTTCGAAGGTGAACTTAAAATAGTAGACACCGATTAATAGGCTTTTCAGTAGTTGTAAATGCATTTTCGCATAACGATTTGAAAGCGCAAGAAATGTTAACGACACATTAAGAATAAACAGAAACAAAACAGGATATATTCACCAAAACAGTAGAAGATTAACAAACGTGAAAGAAAGTAATCTGATAATTAACTAAGCAATTTTTACAGAGATAACCTCATGTAGTTATTTAACTTCCTTTTTCTAAACATTTTTAGGCTGTATTTTTCATTAAAAATTATTAGTAAAACTTTATAAAAAATTAATTTATTAATCACCTTTGTAAATTAACTATGTAAATTTGCATTAATTTTTAAATACCTTTTTACTTTTTCAGCAAAAGTTTATTAGTTCATTCAAAAATATGAAATATAAAAGTAAAAAATCCCTCTTTCCTTCTTGCGCTCCCAAAACATTATGCGAAAATGCATTTACAGCTTTTAAAGCATGAAAAATGCATGTGTGCGATGTTATCGTCGTGCGGTGCTTTATTTTTTACAATGATATTATCGACGACGATGTTTTTAAACTGCAAAGTTTTTGAATCACTTTATTTTCGATGACGATATTTTGTACTACGATGTTTTCTCTTTGCCTTCTTTTCTTCCACGATGTTTTTTGTACCACGATGTTTTCGCCTTGCGTTGTTTTCTCCGCGACGTTTTCATCCGCGATGTTTTCAGCGGACACCAAGAGAAGATGCAAAAGTACTTTTGAAATATTAAAATATATAGAAAATCAACCTTAGGTTGGCTTACATGATATAACGTATTTTCTCTGTCCTTCCAGCATGCTTTCATGGTATAACGGTAACACCTTCGGCGCGTATTCGAGAGGTCTACGTTCGCGTTTCGGCGAAGGCATTGCACATTTTTCACGTCTCCTGTTTCAAAAAACCTAATGACAATGTTTTTTGTTTAGTTCTTTTTAAAGGATCGAGGGGAGGAAATTCCGCAGAATTTTTTTTTTTGCTCCTGAAGAAGAGGGACTTGTGTCTGATCATCCTCAAAATCGATAGAGTAATTCAAAATCTTAACCTAACTAGTATCTTTTTTGCCTAATTTTAAACATTTTTCTGGCACTTGGCAATCTATTTTGACCTTCACTTCAGTTAAAAAATTTTGTTATCATATTAACCGAGTTTTTTATGACGATAAGCGACGTATATTCTATGGTTTCGTGTACAAACGACGCAACTTTGGCAGTTATATCCGAATGATAACATTAACCAGAATCGCATTAATTGACGTCTGCTGTAGATCCATTCCTTCAGGGGGAGGGGAAAATGCGCCATTTTATGACAAAAAGAAAGTAATGTGTCAGAAACATCCAATTTAATGTGCCCTTCCCCTAACAAAAATTGGAAAGGAGAAACTGTTGAATTTTTTAATCAAATCTTCCCTCGAAATCGATACAATTATTATAGAACAGGGATTATCAAACAGAAGAAAACTTCATTTCTGAGGGATTTCATAGTTTCAGGCGTAGAATGTATCCAATATTTTACTTTAGCTGCAAACTATTTAGTTTAAGTTTATGAATATAAACGAATTACTTTTAGTCACGTTTTTGTATTTATTAACTTTTTTTATACTTTTTATTGCTTAATTTATAAAAACCTATTAAAAAATAATCTAAGTAAATGTATATGTGTTCCATTTTCCTGTATTCCGGAAGCAAAAATTAAGAGGTAATTCAAAATTGAAAAATTTCTGGTTTCCAAAGGGGATTGTTTTGCAGTGGATTTTCCCCCTAAATTCTAATGAAAAGTACTATTGAAGTTTTTTAAACATGAAAAATAATCCCGAATTTGTAATAAAAATAAAAAATAATTAAAAAAATTTAGAAATTCGCGTGTTATTGGACGTTTGCGGAGAATTGAATATTTGCGAAATTTTTCGCAGATGTATTTACTATGTTAGTCATATATAAAATCAGTAGGAATTGGGAAGATTTCGAATAGACATTTGAATTATGCAACCTTCACATGTTTTTACAAACAGATTACAAGAAGTAAAGTTGAAACAAGGTGAAACATCGCCTTTCTTATTTGTATTTAAAATCTATTTTCCCTCTGAAAAATAAAACAAAATATTGAATTTCTTGAAAGTAAACAGTTGCTAAAAGCACTAAAAAAATTCTTTAGCCTTTTTGATTACCTTTATAACCATTATCAACCTCTAAAGCCCTAAGCGATTAATGAATTCAAGCATTTCAAGAAGTATAGCACTAAACAAAAAGAAGTTGGAGATAATTTTAAAACTTACCTTACCTGAATTCGTACCTTCTGTATTTTTCTCTTTTGTATCTTCTGCATCATGTACCGATGGCAAAGCGTACATTATAATTGGAGTGCTCTTTAGAAGTCTTTTAATTGAGATATCCTCTGCGATTGTGCCTGAATATCCTGTGCAGGGTCAATGACTCTGGTCATAGCTTTGACTTTTATTAACAGCTGTAAGTGTGAAAGGACCTCAAATTCTTCAAAACGAAGCCAAGAAAAGCTATGTATGCTGCAAAAATGATGACGAAGCAAGAATCCTGAGACTTAAGAACCTTAAATTCTTGAAACCCGAAAGGGCCAGAAAAACTATTTATGCAACAAAAATGGTGACAGAATAACAATCCTGACAAGACCTTAATCAGAACCAATCCTAACAAGGTCCTTAATCAGGATTGATGACGGAATAACAATCCTGATTAAGGACTTCGAAACAAAGAGGCCAAGAAAAGCTGGGAAGATAACAAAATGATGAAGAAGCAACAATCCAATCTTACGAACCTCAAATTCTTTGAAACTAAAGAGGCCAAGAAAAGCTAGGAACGTAACAATAATGATAGCGAAGTAACAATTCTAAGGAGCTGAAATTCTAGAAAATTAAAGAGGCGAAGGAAAACTAAGAATGAAACAAAAACGATGACGAAGCAACAATCCTGAGACTTTTAAGACCTCAAAATCCACAAAATTAAAGAAGCGAATGAAAGCTAGGAATGCAACAAAAGCGATGACGAAGCAGTAGTCCTGAGACTTTAGGACCTCAAATTCTCTAAAACCAAAGAAGGCAATAAAAATCTGGGAGTGTAAGAGAAAATGATACAGTAACAAGCTTGAGAGCTTTTGAGTCCTCGAAGCCAAGAGAGTTTTGACTGAAATCTATGCCAAACACAAGGAGGTAGCTTTGTCTAATTTTATGTTTTACTTCGAAATGTTTCTCTTCTCTCTTAATACTGGAATAATTGCCTGTAGTTTATCCATGATTATTTTTATTAGTCCAAAGAGGCAATTTGCTCAGAAGGGCTATTAATTTCGTTTTTACATTTTGCGTTGATTCACTAAAAGCGTTGTTTCACTTTTGAAATTGTTGCCACCAAATATTATCACCCTCTATTATATTTAAAGAAATTAAATAATGAAGAATCTGCATAAATGTATATATGTTTCTCGCATTATGATAAAACAACGGTACCTAGAGCCATCAAAGTTTGAATTTTGAACGTTTCTATCCGAATATGGGCATCTGGAAGCCCAAATTTGAAATTTGCAATTTGTTTTATTATCGATTTCATAGTTTGTAAAACTTTAACGAATTTTTGATTAACAAACTCAAGGATTTCAAAGCCAGCAATGGCAACATTGTAATAATAATAAAAAAAAAAACTCTAGCCCGTGAGACTGTGTACCGGAAATTCTAAAGATAGGCTCATTTTAAAATTATTTTGCGATGTTGCTCTTGAACTGAAATTTTTTTTTTTTTTTTTTTTTTTTTAATATTCGTATTAACCGACCCATTAGGAAATGAAAAGATTCGTATAATACTCCCCTGCCGATTTTCGTATGGTAAAACTAGTAAAAAAGCGGGAAAAACAGAAGGAAATACGGTATTTATATTATATTATTAATTATTAGCCCCAAATGCCTATTAGTCTCGAAACACGATTTTACCTCGTTTCACTTTTCATTTGCCATTCGGAAAAACATAAGATATTATTCTTTGATGTTTGATCTGTCTTATTAATTAACAAATTAAACTATTTGAAAGCAATAGATGCACATCTTAAAAATGTGCTTTTAAAATTTTTAATCTGATTGATTTAAGTAAAAATGCATTTAGCGTATGGTATATTTAATTAAAAACATTAAATATTTTTATACGATTGCATTACTCATTTTCGCACTTTTCAAATATACAGAAGATACATATCCCCATGTTAGTCTAAATACATGTTCATCTAATATCCTATAAAACGTTTCGCTGTTGCACCAAGGCTATGTTTACTGATAACTTCTACTGATAAACCATATTAAACTTTAAAGGATCCCTTTTAAATGATCGTTAAGATCTAAAGCCTTTCAGAATTTTTTCTTTAAATTTTTCAATGTTATTTATTGTTAAATTTTTCAATGTTACATGTTGAAGAATTACGCAGAGCGAAAAACAGTTTGATTCTTTTACGTTCTTCCTTCTTGAATGTAAGAACTGTCCGAGATTTTGATTTTGCTTCTGCTTTTGCCGTCTGCATTGAACTCGAAAGCGATTTGTTAATTTTCGTTGTTTGCCGTTTAGAGTGTTATCGAAATGATACAGTTTCAATGGTTCATTCCTAAAGTGCATGAAATCAAACACCTGCGAATGTAGGGCGGAGCCATCAAAGGAAACACAGCTGTATTGTTTGGCTTTTCTATACCTACGCAGCTTCCATTTTCTTCCCTCCTTTGATTTACTCTTCGTGACTTGTTATTATGTTGCATTCTAAAAATTTGCAATTTTTTTTAACACCAGAGGTGCTTAGTCCGGAACGTACTTTTTGTCGATATCTTGTGTCGGAATCACATTTCAGATTGTTGCCACCAAATAATATCGCCATGTATTATTTAAAAAAAAATAAACAATCAAGAATCTATATTTATGTATGTACGTTCCTCGTATTGTGAAAAAACGATAGAACCTAAAGCCATTCAATTTTTAATACACCTAGTCTTCCATCCGAGCAAGGGCACCTCGAAGCCCGAATTCGAATTAATTTTTGATTTATTTTATACTTTGTACAGATTTAATAAGTAATATTTTGTGTAAGAAACTCAGCGATTCAAAAACGAGAAATTACAACATTGTTTATAAAACAGTGAACAACGAAATAAAAAAAAATATTTCTAGCTCACCAGACTGTTATCATTCGGCAAAATATAAGATTTTAATTAATCTTTTCAATTTTAATCCACAAATTCTTCTGTTTGAAACCAGTGTAATGCGAATGCCTCAAATAGAATACTTACTACCTCTACGCATCAACGTGTATCATTCGGTAAAGCGCAAGATTGAAATTTAGTTTTCCATTACTGTGTAGCAAACCAAGCGATTGAAAAGCAATAAGGGCAGTTATAAACTTTTTTTTCTCCTTTAGGAAGTATGATAATCGCGGTAAATTTCGGTTATAATATTTCAACGGAAATATCTATCTTGACCATTTCCTAATTCTACTTATGTATATATTTCGCATTTTTATTGCAGACGGCAGAACAAAACGTTTATATGTATATTTGAGAAAGAAATTGAGACAGTATTTTCGCTTTTACAAACGAAGCTGTGTATCGTTCAGCATTTGCTTTTTGTAGTGAATGAGACAATATGTAACTTTATTTGTGAAAGCTCATCCACATTAAAGGCAGTTTTGGCAAAGTCTTTTGATTGCATGTGAAGAACTGCGGTAAAAAGTAGTATCAAGAGTTAGTAGTCAAGCAAGCGTGCTCTCGCATTTCAAATCATATCGGCTATCACAGTAGCTGAGAAACTTTGAATTTCGATATTGGGGTAGACACACATTGAAACTGTTAGCATAATGACATCAGGCTTGGCTTCATAATTTTGGTAGTTTAGGCTATCAGTATAATTGTTGGCCGACATAACATATCCGTAAATTCAAATGGAAAGATGTCGCTTGTGAAAGCAACTTCGATAGCACCTTCCGACAGCTCCGATGGCGTTAGCGCTGTAGGCAGCTGCCTGTGTCACCTGTGCTTGAAGCCAGTCCTAATTCAGTTGACAACTACAAACGGTAGTCTTCTTGTCTGCTTTACTCTTCTACGTTTCTTGCTACTAAATCTTCCCTGATTCATTGGATGTGCCCAGCGGTGGATGGGTGTGATTTGGCCAGCGATACCAGTTTGCGTAAATTGCCGGCATTTTTATTCGGCTTGACCGCTTTTCCTAAAGTATAGGCATGTCCAGCATTAAGACACATAGGTACATGGAACCCTTATGAAGTTCAGTATGGGCAATGAAGAATGCAGCTTTCGGCAAGATTCCGCGACACTCATGTGAAGATTTTAAGAGAATAATTGCCGACTGGAATAAAGGTATCAGAACGTTTTCAACTTAGCCATTCAACTAAACAGAAATCAGCTTCATTTTATTCCTTCCTTTTTCGTTCCCTTCCATGTCTGCTTCTGTTGATCAAGAATCGGCTGTTGATCAACAACCAAATTACTTAAAAGCATTTGCTATTGGCAGAGGCTTTTCACCTAACAATGTTGACCAAGCGGTTAAAACATTCGCCACTCAGCACATCAAAAAACCCCCTTTCTCGTTTTAGGAGATTATAAGAATTTTGTTGTCGTTCCTTTCTTTCTATCGATTGGCTATAAAACTGCACATAATTTACAGAAATTCAGCTTTCGGGTTGATATCTCTTCTGTCAATAAAATTCGCATTTCTATACTTAAGGACCCCATTCCGGATATGAATTTCTGTGGAGTATACAGGATTTCTTCCCAGTGTGGTTTAATTTATATTGGTCAAACTAAGAGAGCCTTAAAAATTTGCGTTGAGGAACATGAGGCGTGAAAATAGAAACACATAAATCCTTCTATTGCCCAATACTGTTGGTCAGAAAACATTTTCCATTTTTGAGCAGCTGCAATTATTCATAAAACATCCTCCGCTGGCGAATTAGGTTTCTAGAGGCATTTCACATTCATAAAACTCTTTCAGTTCTAGTTAACGACCAGTTCCATTCCGTCTTTATTACCGTCAGCTAAAAGATATTATTTCGTACTTATTTTCATATTTCATCAATAGATGGCCCCAGTAGCTTGACTTCTTTTGTGTTGTTGTTATCGCCTGAGCACAGGCTTCTCTTTTGTCATTTGCACTTTTACAGGTGAAAAAGAAGGTTCTATGTTTAAACCTTCGAAACTAATCTTGGAAAATTATGAATATTATGCTAATTCTTATTGCATTAACTCCTCCAATAACCATTACGAAGATCAATTTATTACTCCTAGAAAGGATCTTTCGGTACCTGCTGGCACCTTTGCTGGATTTGCTGGCACCTTTATATCGGAATACTTTTATGATGTCTTCTGTTTTAGCCAACAGTTGCCGGCTTCTCTAAAGGCACCATCGTTTTTAATGACAAGGCGGACCTATAGTCATCGTCGCCTCGGGAAATTTTTCTAATTTCTTGTAGCCCCATCACCCTCTGGCTGTCCCTTAATGATCTTTTATAATTGCCATACCATCTAAGTCTTCCGGTATGGTTGCAGACCTCATATTTTGACAAGTAAACCTACACTGTATGTATTCATTGACGAACTTATGAAGAAAAGGGCCTACCCTTCTTGAAATTTTTGGGCACCTCAAGCTATGGAGCAGAACGTGTATGCAGTAGGTGCCGCTTAATATGATCACGTTTGTCCTCTACAATTTGATCCTTAAACTTTGTCGACTCACGAAGCTCTAAAACTATAAGGTTTTTAGGGGAACCCCATCTCAGTATCTCCCAAAGACGCATCTTAAATTAATATTTAAAGTAAATGAATATGCTATAGGTACTTTATGTAAAGACAATTAGAAAAAAGTATTGTAATTTTTATTAAACATTTTTACCATAAAATTAAGTATCATTTACTAATTAATGGCGCGCTCCAGCTGTCACTTGCCTTGCACTATATTTAGTGACATTTTTTTTACATTAAGTATCCAAGCTAGTTTTATTAGTGTTATCTGCAATCGCATTTCATGTTCTGCATCTGATTTGTTTCTGTATCTTGTTTTTGTTGCCACATACCGTTGGGAAAGATTTTGCACTTAAACATTAACGCTGTTTGAATGACCTTAGAATATTTATAGACGTGTGGGAAACATCCAGTATTCTGCATAAATCTGCAATCAAATATTTAGGAGTTGCTCTTGCTTAAATTTACATTTGAGTCTGTTGATATGTCGATAAGTTGTTCACTTTCCTTCATTGGCAAACATTCTGATTTATCTAGTACTCGAATGTTTTTTTATACGGTCATTCTTAGTTTTTTCTTCTGGGAAATAGGGTGCTCCGTTGCATAATTTGCAACACTGTCATTTATATTCATTTTCTATTAAAAAACAGTTTAGTTTTACAAAGCATTACACGTCATTCCCTTTGACATACCATGGCAACATGCTAAGGTTTAAAGCTCATCTGCAGTACATGTAACTCTATATTTTTAGTTAATAAACACTAGCCAGTTAACGTAAGTACTACATAATTTTCTTCTCGAATTTTTATTTTAACTCGCGGAATCCTGGAGTTTTTGATTTGCGGAACCTCGGACTTCGGAGAACACATTGTGAAGACCACTGCATTAACCGAATGATAACATTAAGCAATGAAAAAAAATATCCTTTAAATCATAAATGGATTTTAATTCATTTATTGTACATGTAGCCAGAAACATGTAAATACTTATTTTCTTAGCATTTTTAATGAGGAAGGAAAAGTCATTAATAGTTGATTGCCTTTAAATGAAGTTGGTCATAGCGTTTAACAGGTCAATTTTATCTCTTAGATCATTAACGCCTTTTGTTGGTCTCCATGGTAAAAATCACTAAATAGGATAAAGTAAAGAGCAGTTTCTAAACAGATTATTCGTAAAAGTGTACCGATCAAAACACGCAACGAAATTTTTTGCGCGGAAAGCAAGCTTATCTAGAATTCCATTCCATTACATTAGGCCCACCCCAGCGGCCGAGCGGTAAAGTCGCTGAATACTGGTAATTCGGTCGGAGGTTCGGGCTGGCTTCACGGACGTTTTCGTGCTTTCCCCTATCTGTAATGTCTATACATGTCAGTTTCTCGTAGAAAGTCCTCCACGAAGGCATCTCTCCCCTTAGGTAGATAGCTGTCGAGGCTTTGCCATCATCATATAAACCATAAACCAACTATTACATTGTTTATTTTCAGTCGATCTTTGCTTTGTACATGGTTGCTTTAAATCAAAATTAAGCTGTTTGACGACATATCCATACTTGGCGATGTGTCTGTTATTTGGCAATTTCTGTACTCTTTTTCGAACTTATTTGGCGATTTTATCCTTTTATTTGGTGATTTCAGATTAAAAAATTGATTCTATGATATTTTGATCATATTAACCGAATTTTTATCCCAATAAGCAATGTATTTACCATATTTTTGTATATAAATGGGCGGGCAGTTTAACAATAATATCCGAATGATAAGAGTAACCGCGATCGTATTAATCGGCGCCTACTGTACTATTTTTAAAATAATAATTAAAGATTTTGAGGCTCCTGGCGATTGCTACTTTGCCAGCCCACAAAAGTCCGCTGGGTATGTTTTACTTCTAATTATTCAGGTACGTCCCCATCATATCGGAAGCGCGTCCGCCTAGCATTCGGGAGGTTCGGTGTTCGAATTCAGGCGAGGACATCGCATGCCTTTCATGTTTCTTCCTTCGACAACCTGTTGATTCTAGCAAGCGACTTTAAGCCTTAAAAAGGTTTTTATTTATAAAATCATTCAAAATATGTCAAAAATACTTTTGCATTGTAAGGTTTTTCTCCCGCCGTCTTCACATGCCTTCGTAGTGTAGTGGTCTGCATGCTCGACGCGTAACCGAGAGGTCCGTGGTTCGATTCCCGGCGAAGGCGTTGCTCATTTTTCATGTCTGATGCTTCGAAATAATCTAATGTTTCTACAACTGGCGCCCGAACTAAAAAGGTGGTGGAGGATGATTCTCCACCACCGGAATTTGGCGATTGGGTTCTCAAAACCGCAATCGCCCTTTAAAAGGGGAAGTATGTAAGGTTTTTCTCCCGCCTTCTTCGCTTGCCTTCGTGGTGTAGTGGTCTGCATGCTCGACGCGTAACCGAGAGGTCCGTGGTTCGATTCCGGGCGAAGGCGTTGCTCATTTTTCATGTCTGATGCTTCCAGAAATACCTAATGTCTCTACAGCTTTTCGATGTTTTCTCCTTCACTTTCAAAAGATTTCAACTAGTCGCTGACGTGGCTAGCCGCTTATGAACGTAATTATAAAAAAATCTGCGATGGACATTACATAATTTCCTTGTACGGTCTATTAAATTATATTCATTTTTTGCTGCACTTCATTTTATTTCCTCAAATCCCTTAAGGTAAGTTGAAAATGACATCAAAAATTGCAGATTTTGAAATCAAATATCCCGCTTAATTTTGGTTCATACGGGAGTCAAACGTCTTGTATTTTTATTTTTTCTTAGCGAGTCTAAAACTTCCCAAATACAAGTGTAGCGATAGGAAGACCCCATTAAAAGTTGAATTTCGTTAATAGTTCAAAATATTTTTTTTTAAATTTGAGATAACCAAAACATGAATGTTTTCTTCATTTAAAAACATTTCTGCTGTTGGAAATGTATGAATGCGATCAACGATTGCGAAAATAAAGGCCAGGTATGGACTTTTAAGGGTGTATGGTGAATGTATGGTGAATTCACACTTCCGAGTGAATGGACGGGTATGTAATATGTTTGCTACTGCCGATTGCAATAAAAAAAGGAGGTGGACTATAGCAGTCTCTATACAATATTTCAACATTCTACGACCAATCGTTTTTGAGTCATGCGAAATACATACATATGTACAGATGTCATGAAGAAAGTCCCTTTTCAATCCATTTTACAATCCGCTGTAATAAAGAATCCTTTATTGTGACTGTACAATAGAGACGTGACGGAGGGGGTATCGTCCAAATGGATTCGGAAACGTTCAAAATGGATATTGCCGTTGAAATGTGTAATTTTTTTTCTTTTTTACTTCCTTATTCCTTACGATATAAAAGAGGTATTGTAATTGGAAAAATTTGGGCTATCACCTTTCACCAGAAATATCCAGACTATTTTTTCGCGTGACCTTTGTACGTACAGACAGATCAAAGGACTCTTTATTCCAAAATGGATTATATCGCGCTGGCACGCACACACACACACACACACACACACACATATATATATATATATATATATATGAATCTTGCATAACTCAAAAACGATTAGGCGTTGAGCGTTGGATTTTGTATATGGGTGTGGTATAACATCTAGTTGTTCACCTCCCCTACTTTTATTGCAGTCGGCAGTTACTTGATTTAATAAAAAAAATAAAGTCATTACCCGGCTTTTATTTTTGCAATCCTAGTCATATACTTCCAACTGCTGAAGTATTTAAATTGACGATGTTGTAGTTTTATATAACGAAATCTACCTTTGAATGAGGTCTCCCGGTTCCTGTATTTAGATTTGGGAAAGTTTGATATTCGTTATGAAAAAAGGAAAATGCAAGTTTGGAAAGAAAGAAGTTTGACAAAAGAAGTTTTTACAAAGAAGTTTGACTCCTGTAGGACAAAAATTGACCGGTATATTTAATTTCAGAATTTGCAGTTTTTTGTGTCATTTTCAACTTGCCTCGAGGGATCGGTTGATTAAGTTAAAACAATTCGAGGAAATAAGTTAAAATGATCTGCAGCAAATAACTGTGCAATGTAATCCATGTGTTGTCGATATAAATTTTTTTCTGTTTAATATCGGTGGATAAAGTATGTAATATCTCCAGATCTGGTCTGCCTTAATAGAATGTTTTCAGGGTGAGCTTTATAAAGAAAAGCGGCTTGCATACACAATATATATCAGAAACAAATCCTGAAACTGCATACAGTCAGTGCATTCAACGCCTGGAATAAACTCAGAAATGTTCTCCCCTCCCACTGCATAGTCGTTTACAGTAGTGGGATTAAGTGTGTGTTTATACAGCCACTTGATGACGTTTTAAGATTACCAGCTGTGCGGCTGTTGTGCTATTATTTGTTCAATTGACGCAATAGACTGACTGACTTGACGTTTTCCAAAATGTCTCATTCAGTCAAAAATCTTAATGAGGGGATTCTCATTTTATTTGCAAATGCTGATTTGCAAATTTTCAGAATATGTCTGCTATTATAGTGTATATGAATGCACTTATCTCTGAGAAAAGGATTTTGCCTAAATTCTTTTGCCTTTAAAAATCTTGTTAAAGAAAAAATAAGAGACTTTTTATGGGTAAAGGGTAACGTGATGTACGAGGAACACTCATCAAATAAGGTAATTTTATTTTGAAACTTTTCAGAATTCTAATTTCTTAGATTTTCTTATTGTATTATTATTTTCCTCGATAGATGGTGCTACTTTCGTGCTCCCTTTGCTCCGCCTATTACGTTCGGTGTAAGAACACCACTTGTTACTCCTGTGACTAACAAAAAGTATTTTGTTGCTGAAGAAGAGATAGATATCTGTGTCTTTACAGTGAGTGGATGGAGTTTTATTCGAAACCTACTCCAAAATAAGATTGCTCTTTCGCCTAATTTTAAAATAGCTCTTTTTTCTTAAAAAATATCCTAGACGTTTTTCAAAATAAAATATAGGCTTTATGAGAATAATACGTTATTGTATGAGGATGTGGCGAAAAATTAGAAGCATTAGTCGCCAGCAAATAGAGCGATAGTTACAGTTAGAAAAGAGACTGCTATCTATGTCAGAAATTTACAACCAGTATATTCAATTTATGAAAGAATATTTTTCACTGGGACATGTAAAAGTAGTGTCAAACACACATCTAGCAACGAAATTCGATCCGCAATACTGTGTATTGTTCGAATAGTACAACGATTGAACTTCAGTAAAGAAATTCAGTATTTGGAGATGGGAAAGGATTTACCTAAAAATAGCAATTTCCTTAGCTTGAGTCCATTTTTAGATGATAACAAAGCGTTACGAGTAGGAGGAAGATTGAAAAACGCGCATCTGTCAGAAAATGAAAAACATCCAATCTTATTGTCTTCAAAACACAATGTGACGAAAATCATAATTAGACACTTTCATGACAAGTATCTACATGCAGCACCAGAACTTCTATCTTTAATCAGGCAGCAGTTTTGGATCATAGCTGCTAGATCTGTTATTCGGAAATTAGTAAAGACTTGTGTTACATGTTGCAAACATAGAGCTCAAACGGCAAGTCAAATAATGGCTGATCTACCAACATCTAGAGTAACACAATCGCGACCATATTATAGAATTGGAATAGATTATTCAGGATCATTCATGATCAAACATCGTGCAGGACGTGGATAAAAATCATTTAAATGCTACGTGTTCTTATTTGTGTGCTTTGTAGTCAAAGCAGTACATCTTGAAGTAATAGAAGATCTCTTAACAAAACACTTTTAAGTGCATTGAAACGATTTATTTCAAGAAGAGAGAAGCCAAGTGAGATTTACAGCGACTGCGGTACGAACGTTAAAGGTGCAGAGAAAGAAATTAGAAAATGTTTTTTGCAGTGCAAGCAAAATTCAAGATATTCACGACTTTTTGTCTTTAAGAGGAAATAAAATGAACATTTAATACATCTTAATCTCCTCATTTTGGTGGACTATGGGAATCAGCTGTAAAGTCGATGAAATTTCATCTGAAGAGAACTGTTGGTGATACTGTGCTGACATATCTTGAATTTCAAACTTTGATAATGCAAGTTGAGGCATGTCTCTACTCTAGGCCGCTGTGTCCAATATCGTCTGACCCCAATGATTTAATTGAGTTAACACCTGGTCATTTTCTAGTAGGAACGTCTTTAACTATCATACCTGACCAAGATCTAAGTCTCAGTTCTCTTATCACTCTCATCATCTTGACAGATGGCATGTGAGACAGTTCATCTTTCAACAGTTTTGGAAAAGATGGAGTCGGGAATACCTACCGAAACTTCAGCAAAGAACAAAGTGGCAAAAGAGTCAAAATGATTTATAACTTAACGATTTGGTTCTAATCAAAGAAGACAATCTTCCACCTCTTAAATGGAGGTTAGGGAGAATAACTGCTGTTCATCTAGGATCAGACCGTAGAATTAAGAGTTGTCAGCATTAAAACTGGTCATGGTGTCATAAAACGACCAATCGTGAAACTGTGTCTTCTTCCAATACAGTCTAAAAAACTCTAAACCTACGTGACATCTAATGTTGTATTTTGTATTAGTTTATTTTATGTTTTATTAATAGTATTTTCATTATAGAATAAGACCTTGCAAACGTCACCAATTGTTGAAAATCCCCTGGGATGTCAACAAGGGCCAGGATGTTCATGTGAGTCTTGCGAGCTTATAAAATAAGATTGTTTGGTTTTTATTTGATGGCTTATCACTCCGCTCCAGCCGGAAATTGTAAGGTAATTAATCTGTAATTTATCATTTTGGAATGTGTCTTTTTAGTACTTGTTGCGTGTGGCAACTAAACTAGTGTTGAATAAACTTCGTTCTTGTGACAGCCATGTGGAATGGCTCGCTATGTTGTAGTAATTTTTGCGTTATTAGAATAAGTGTAATTAAATAAAAATGAAAAATATACAGTCCAATTGCTCTTGTGTTTAATTTTGTGTACCAGCCGCGTGAAACTGTGCTAAGTAAGCATCACTGTCAAACTTTTAAACTTACAACTTTCTTAATTCTTAGCTCTTAATTTAAATTTATAATATTCTTAAATCTTCAAACTCTTAAACCTGTTGTTCAGTACTTAGCGTGAAACTACGCGTGTATATATTGCGCATAAAATTTTCGCTTTTGTGAAAAAATCGAGGAATCAATAGAAATATAGTCAAGTTTCGGTAAGCCAAAATTAAAAGAACACACCCCTCAAAAAGTAAATGATAAAAATTCGCTTTTGAATCAGTATCAGTTTCGAATAGTTTGTTTCGATATTCCCTTTGACTTACCTTTGAATTTTTAGTTCACAATTATTCCATCAAAAACAACAATTCACACAATAACTACTCCATCAGAAATTTCGACTAAGTTCAAGTAGTCAGTGGTTTTTGTGTATATTCACAGTATCGCAATGAAGTAATCAGAGTGTATTAAAAAATATAAACTTTATAGGGTTTACACTAATGCAGTTTCCTGTCTGAATTACAAATATAACAGGTAGTTAAAGAGAAGGCTTGTAGAGGTCTGTTTTAGAGTAGAATGTCGCTTTCTTTTTTTTCTCTTCTATGTTAGAAAAGAAATTTTCCTTCGAAAAGACACCTTAGTTTTTGGGCAGCAGAAATAATCGCAAGGAAACAAATCTGGAGAACACACGGAATGACTAAGTACGCATGTTATTTTCAAGAGAGAGTGGCTCCATTCAGTGGAGAAGGTGTCAGCTATTTAAGGGAGCTTGAGTGCGTTTGAGCTTGGCTGAGTAGCTAAATGTTTGAAATTGCAACATTGCTTTATAAAAATTCACATGTTAAAGCAACGCTATATATAAATCGGATATATATCCTAAATCATACTTTTGAGACACGAGGAACGCAAGTTGAATTTCGTTTATCGGTCGAGTAGAACGAGAACTGTCACCCCTCCTTTTTTTTTTTTTGAGTTGGTGTGCATGTTTTTTTAAGACCTCCAAACCGTACTTTTAAATCTTCCTATTTATTTTTCCCCTTTAAAAACGTTTCAGTGCCTTTAAATGAATCCTTCCAAAGTGTTCTTTCGTTCACCGGTGCTTTCTGATTGTAAGAACTCCTTTTAGATTTTAATTCAATGGTGAGAAAATACAAATGCAGACACTTCATACGGTCTTGCCAAAACCGTCAGCATCTTTCTGCTGCATGATCGGCTTCTTTCAGATTATAGGTCAATTAGTACTTGACAGTAAGTGCACAGTTCTTCGAATGCATTTCGATAACGCACAGCTTGTTCCTGCCACTTAAATTCGAGAGTTGTATTCTAAGTTCATTGTGGGAAGAGTGCGCTCTTAAGTTCGCCGTGGTCATTGTCACTTTTAGATGACGTTCATTGTGAAATTTTATTTCCTGTTCCCAGAAAACGTAATAACTAAATTGTGTCCACAAAACTCCTTACGCGGCTGTTATTTCCGCAGCCGTTGGTCGTAGATGTATACTTCTGTTTCAGAAAGGTTTTAAATGACGCATATCTTCATGAGTTGGGATTTTTAAATTAAAGAAAAAATAAAATATAACTAAAAAAATCTGTTGTGGATACTACAGGATGGCTTGTTAAATTATACACATTTTTTGCTGCACTTCATTTAAGCTTATTTCCTAGAATTATTTAATTAACCGATGCCTCAAGGCAAGTTGAAACTGACATCAGAAATTGCAAAATTTGAAATTAAATACCCCGGTCAATTTCCCAAATGATAAGTATAGAAACCGTGAGACCGCATTAAAAGTTATTTGTCTAAAATTAATTTAAAAAAAAATATGACTGTCGATTTTCGTCATTTAAACATTTCTGTATTTTTGCTGCACTTCATTTAAACTTGTTTCCTCGAATTATTCGAACTTAACTAACCAGTTCCTCTAGGCAAGTCGAAAATGACATCAAAAATCGCAAATTTTGAAATTAAGTATCCCAGTCAATTTCTTCGTTTAAAACACTTCTGTAACTGAAAGTATATGACTACGACCAACGACTGAAAAAATGAAGTCCGGGTAAGGGCTTTTAATCTGTTTAAGGGGTTATGTGTATATACGTTTGGTATTGCCATTAGTAATAAAAAAAAAGGGAGGGGCACAACTAAATATTATAGCTGTTCCATAATCAAGGTTTTAATGTTTTACGACAAATAATTTTTGAGTTATACGGGATACATACATACCTACAAACATCATGAAACAAATCCCTTTTGAATGCATTTAAATCCATTTTACAGTCTGTTTTGGAAAAATGATTCCTTTATTCTATCCGAACGTAAAAACGTCACGCAAAAAAATTGTCTGAATGAGTTCGGGAACTGTCAACTTGGACATTTTGGTTGAAATATGATACCCGAAACGTTTCTCGATTACAATACTTACTTTTTACTTCGTACAAAAGAAATAAAAAAGGTTTTCACACAATAAGCGTTTTGGAAAATGGGTATCATAATGCACTAAAACGAGAAAAATCATGTAGTTCATATGGTTTAAGGGATCTTCAAAGACGACAGTGTTGTAAATTATACAAGGGAACACTTTTTTCAGTAGAAAAACACTATAAAAGAATATTTCCCAGAAGGAAAAACTAATTATGACTGTATAAAAAATCCAGTACTGCGATAAATCAGAAGGCTTGCCAATGAAGGAAAGGGAAAAGTATATACTAAATATATGTAATAGTTCCGGAATTATAATGTAATAATTCTGGAAGCGCAGAAGAAGACTCAGCTTGCAGTCGTCGTCGTGACCGATGGTGGATATTTTGGAGCGCAGTTAACACCGGTAGTAGATTTCGATAGTTGAATAGCAAGATGGAAGAAGATATTGACAATCCAAGTTCAGCTAATTACCATATTTATTTTTAGGCACATTAGATCTATTCTTCGTAGAGAGTATATTTTTTAATTATAAACAATTAGGATAATTTATTATATGCGCAGGTTAACGTTGGCGTAATCATTTTAGACGAACAAGCAGAGCATAGAAGATACGTTAGCAGTGGCGGAAGCTAGGGAAAGGATTGAAGAAGCGACCTAATTGCCTCGTTTATACTAGATAGGTGCATAAAGTATTGATAAGCTATGACTGGTTAATTTTGGGTTTGTTACATGACACGGAAGGAACTCGAATTTGGGAGAACAAATGAATTTGGGGGGAGAGCACCAAATCTAAAGTAGTTAATTTTGAGGTCGCCAATTATTTTTAAAGTAGCTATCGTATTTTGTTATATCTTATATAATGTAAGGTAAAACAAATTGACTGATTGCAACGAAAAAGGGAGAGGCACAGCTACATGTTATAGCAGTCTATACAAAATTTCAACATTCTACGGCTACTCATTCTTGAGTCATGCGATATACCTACATACATACGTACGTACAGTCGTAAAAAAAAAAAAATCTTCGAAATTCACTTTACAAATTTTTTGGCAAAACCAGTCCTTTATTCTGTCCGTACGTGTAGATGTAACGCAAAAACATCCTTCAAATGGTTCCGAGAGCAGTTGAAATGGATATTTTCGTTGAAATATGATACCTGAAATTTTTCGCGATTACAATACTTCCTTTTCTTAGTCTCTTAGTAGAAGGAAGTAAAAACGAACATCGAACGTCTACTTTAGATTAGAGCATGTTTTTTTTAAAGAAATGTAGAAAATCGGCCAATTAAGATTTTTTTTGTCATTCTTGTTTAAAAAGTAGGACGAAAAATTAGTTTTTTAATCTTTGTAAATTTGCAAACCGTATATCCAATACTTTTTTAGATTTAGAAATTTTAAAATCATAATCAAATAGTATAAAAAACGTCAAACAGTCAAAACATTGATAGCTTTTCGAAAATTCGCAGAAAATTTAGTAATTAAATTACAATTTTCATAAAAGTTTCATCGAAACGATTTTTTTCCTGTTGTATTTGATACTGAAAACAGTAAAATTCTGATGCTTTTAACTTTTTCGTTAAACGAAGATATGTGCGAAAAATCGTTAAAACATTAAATTAAAAAAGTATATTTAATTTGGAATAAGTCACTTAACCGTATTGCACCGGTCATCCCTACTGGATTAAATTTTTATTGTTTACAAATTAACATCGCTAGCTTCAAAACGAGGCATATATAAATTAAACGTTTTGATATTTTCCACTGTTTTCAGATACTGATTTTATACTTTTGTGTGTCAAGAGTTCGCATAAATTTTACGAATAAAAATGCCAGAAGTGCAAAATATTTACCAAAAAATTTGGAATTTTTTTTACAACTCCGAGCAATAATAATTTTTGCAGGTGGTGATATCAGGAGCAAATCATTCGGATGCTTTTATCCATTTACATCCGAAATATATTACAGCGAATATAAAAAAGTATGGCAGCATTTGAAACTTTATATACGTGAACACTGGTCAGCTGACTGCGTCCACGGTATACTCATTTCTTTTTTTCTTTTCGCCTTTTCTAATAAAAGATTTTGTGCAGTTTCGAATATTGAGTGAATTTGGTGCAGCTACTATCATTTGAAGTGTTTTTCAAATCTCTCAGGGAAATAGATCGCATATCCTCATTTTGCATGCATGTCATCGTTACTTGATAATTGTTAATACCAGTTTTTCATTTATTCAGATAAGATATTGTTCTCTTTTGATACATATCTAATTTTCGCAGGCGGTGTAAGAAAATTTACATAAAGTATTTGTTCTGGATTGTTGAACATCAGATGTGTTCTTTTATCGCTATAAAATCTTCTTTTTGTGGTTTATTTGTTTTTGCCAAACTATTAAATTTCCTTTTCTTTTATTGTTTTTATTTCAAGAAATTCCTTTTCCTTTCTTTTTGCTTTGCGTTGCTTTTTTTCTTCAAACATTATCTTGCTTCGTTACATCATGCAGTATTTTCAGGAAATTTTTTTAGGAACTTCAAATCATTGATTCCCAACCTTCTTCTTGCGTCTGCTCCTTTTAGAAGAACGGTTTTTTCATCGACCTCCTTACACTTTTTTCTATAATGTACAGTATATAACATAACGCAAATAACTGCACATAAATACTTAAAGATAGCATTTATATTAAGAATAGGAACAAAAATTTTGAAAAATTGTTTATCATGCAGTTTAGTAAAACGCTTTCGGAACTTCAAATCAAGGACTCCCAACCTTCTTCCTTCATCCACCCCTTTTAAAGGAATGGTTTTCTTCATCGACCGCTGTACACTTTTCTCTATAATATTGTTGCGAACTACGAGATCGTTGATGTTTCTTTAAATAATGAGTTTAGATTGTAAGTATTCCATGCGTACGGGTTCGTAATGGATTGAATGCACACAAATCGGATGATAGCTTGGTGAAATTTTCATTTTTCCTAAAACGCTTTACAATTCTGGAACTTTTCACACAAAAGTACTCGCACAGCTCTTTTAAGTATCACAGAGCATAATCAGTAGTTACCATTTCAAACTACGAAGAGCATTAAACACTAGGTAATACAAAAGAGCCTCAAATGTCTAAGCTCGCACAGTCGTATTAGTAGAGTCATTGGGATTTTTTTGAAGAAGTGAAAAAGGAGCAATCCCTTCTCCGGGACTCGAACCTCTCGAATACGCGTCGAGCGTGGTGACCACTACATCACGAAGGCATGACTGATTCTCAATATACTACGTTTTATTTTCATAAACAAAGCTATAAATTAACTGCTATTTATATTTTTTTTCATTTTGGAAAAATTATCAAAATTTGGAACCTTCCTTCTATAGAACAGCAAACAGTAGATTATCTTCCAAACTTTAGGATCTTAACATAAAAAAAAAAGTGTATGTCAATGGACACGATACGGTCTGGTGAATATGGCCGACAAAATAGTTAAAGCTTAGAACAGTAACCTGCGGGAATTTTGTAGTCATAGAGCTTTAAGCAGAGCTTCCGGTAAAATTGGAGGGGGCCTAATAAAATGGTAAAAATGAAACAAAGCTTAAAATGAAATGGACCGAATACTGACTGTTTAATGAGTAAAAAAGCGTTAGTTCCTTAAGAATTCCGCAGAACGATTAGAGAAACTTTGGCAAGGTATCCGTCAATTTTTATGGTTTGATTGTAGCCAGCTTGAACGGTCGACGGGATAACACGTAATTACAAAAATTTTGTTAAAAAGTTATTGGTTTTTACTTCCTTGTACGCAGTAAAGGAAGTATTGTAATCACGAAAAATTCCGAGTATCATATTTTAACGAAAATATCCATTTTGTCAAGTATTGAATGCAATTTAACGATGCGTAATTTTGCGTAATATCTGTACGTAGGAACAGAATAAAGGACTCTCTTTTTCCCAAAGAAATTATAAAACCGATTTAAAATGGATTTCTGAAGAGATGTTTTTCGTGGCGTCTGTCGTACGTATGTATTTATTTTGCATAACTCAAAAACGAATATCCTCAGAACGTTGAAATTTTGTATATAGGACTGCTATAACATGTAGTTGTGCAACTCCTATTTTGGTTGCAATCGTCGGCACCTTTTAAAACTCCTTTAAACTATTTACATGAATATATATAATGCGCGAAAATACTAGGTATATTTATATTTTGCTTTTAAAAAAATGTTTTGTTAAAAATATAAACGTGCCTAGTATTTTCGCGCATTAAGCTACTGAAAAATTATCAGTAAAGACATAAAGTAAGAAATTTAGAACTAATTTTTCACAACCAAAAAT
>KK116660.1:461626-487143 GCA_000611955.2 Stegodyphus mimosarum | reverse complement strand
TATATATATATATATATACATATAAGTATACATATATATACATATAAGTATACATATATATATATATATATATATATATATGAGTATCAGGACTGACGGTATCACGATAACGGTATCGAAGTTAGGTGGATGATGGAAGATAAGAGGAGGTGTCGTGTTTTCGACTAAGACGTAATGATTAGACAACAAAGATGTAACCTCTTGATTATCACTCTTTTTTCATTTGTAAATAGTCACTAATGTACCTTCACCAATAGTCAAATAAATTACTTTAGTCACCTAGATATGTATCTTCAGCCAAGAAAATCCCCTAGACGCCGAGTCCACATGGGGACTTCGACCGGTTGTCAGTGAAGGTAAGCTGTTTAAGAATCTTTTGGTGAAAAGAAACTAAAGCCCCTAGACGCCGAGTCCACACACACACACACACACACATATATATATATATATCCACTCTGTCACTCGGCTCAGCCAGCTCAGTTTTTTTTTATTCTTGTATATTGGTAATTTGTGCATTTTTTGCCTTAAAAATGATTGAATTATGTTATTCTTATCTTCCGCATAAGGTTTTAATGCCTTTAGTTATTCTTCATGCAATAGTTGTAGAATTATCAACAGTTTAAAAGTTGTTTAAGGGCGGCTAAGTCTAAATTTGTTTTACCATAGCACCCATATTTGTTTACATTTAAAACCTAGCAGAATAGTTAATTAAGTCTTTCTGCACTTTCAGTGTCTTTTTGCCGAGTAGGACAAAAAGGAAACTTTCAGTTTTGTGTACCGAAAAATCTGCCATCTTGCCCGCTGGCCGAATTGCTTGTTTTTGCGTAGAAACTTTAATTTTAATTGTAAAAATTGTTTTAACTGTGTTTGGTGTTTTACCTTTTTCTATATCTTTCAATGTATAATGAAGATATTTTGAATTTTTATGTATTTTTATTTTGCCGCGAAGTGAGGACTGAATTAATTGAATAAGAAATATATATCTAATGAAATTCGAGGAAATAAGTTTAAATGAAAGACAGGAAAGAATGCGTGCAAAAAAATGCTATTTAGTCATGTGGTGTACATATCTGATTTTTAAAATGTGTATTAAATATTTTTAATGTATGAAAAGGAAGCAAAAAAGCGTACAGTGTGAAGATACTAATATAATAATAATATGTAATAAGGAAAAAAAACAGTTATAATTGTAGAATTCTTATACTTATTTTGTGTGATTTCTTCCTTACTGCATGCTTTACTGGTATACCACTAAGCAATTAATTATCAATTTAATTACTTTTTTTGGTAGTTAATGGGATCTTGATTATGCCGATCCATTGCCGGTGCATATTAGGCTGTAGACCACTTCATGATAATTGACCCCCTTTAAAATTACATCGATTTTAAGGGGGTCAGTACTGACCATCTGGAAACCTCTGCTTCAAATCAACCAAAAAATTACGATATTTGCTTTATATCTGCTGAAAATTTCATTAGGTTTCTAACTCCCGTTGCTTGTTTAGGGTTTTTTTTAAATATATTTTGAACACGGCTGTCTTCATCTGAAGCTCTTGGAATATTGAAACTCAAGGCAATTTGTCGAGTATAGTTGCAGTTGAGTTTTTTACACGCTTTGTGGACACAGTTTGTCATTGGAACAGTGTTTCATCTTCAGTGAACAATGAAACCATCTTCTTCTAGGCACTCTTCCATTAGTCTAGAAGTTCTAGAGTTTCTAGAGTTTCTTTCTAGAATACCATCATCATATTTGTGAACTGCTTATGCAAATTTCCGCTTGAAAAGTATCTCCTATCCTTACGCGTCATAAATATGCTAGCCTTATTAGAAAGCCATTCACGAAGGCATCCTTTCCGCCAGGCAGATAACCCTCGCTTGCTTTACGTTATTTCAATAACCATAATAACCGTTCAATTAATCGAAATAACCCTTCCAGTAATGTATGTAAGCTTTGATAGATGCCGATATAAAAACGAAACAGTCCAATTTACCGGTACGCTGAAGGATGCATTGCAATATTCATTGTGCTTTCAGCGCACGCGCAGTCGCATAGTGATTTTTGTGTATTTACGTTAGTGTTATTATTTTTTTTAGCATTCATTTATCAGTATAGAAAATTCATAATTATCCAAATCATATACTACGCAATTAATCAACAGAGCGTGTTTATACATTTTTAGAACAAATTCAACAATGAATTAAAAAAAAAGTTTTGGAATAAAAATATACGGCAGCAGCTTATTATTAGAAACGAGAAATATGGTCTGCTGCTTTTAAATTTATTCTTTCAAAATGTCACGTGTAAACAAGTTGTGGATTGAAGGATATGCTTTTGGGCTTTACGAAGACAAATATTCCTATTGCATAATTCAAGAACATTATGAAATGCATGTTATTCATTTCTGAATTAATAAACAGCTTTATTAATTGAAAAGCCACCCATCATTATTTCTGCATGGAAAGAAGACTCCAAATGAATGCCCAAAGAGATATTTAGTTTATTTTTGAAGCAGCAGTCATTAAAAATGAGCAACGCCTTCGCCGGGACTCGAACCATGGACCTCTCGAATACGCGCCGAGCGTGCTGACCACTATACCACGAAGGCATGCGAAGAAGGCTAGAGAAATACCTTATATACTCCCCTTTTAAAGGGCAACTGGGGATTAGGGAACCTAATCGTGAAATCCTGGTGGTGGAGAATCATCATGCCCCACTTTTTTATTTCGGGCGCCACTGTAGACTCAATAGGTTATTTCGAAGAGGGAAACATGAAAAATGTGCAATGCCCTCGTCGGGAATCGAACCACGGACCTGTCGAATACGCGCCGAGCGTGCTAACCACTACACTACAAAGGCATGCCAAGAAAGCCGGAGAAATACCATACAAAGGTACGTACTGTTTCTAATATTTTTAAAGATAAATCGTTGATGAAGAGAAAAGAATCCGCCGACGCAGAAATCAATTGCAAACTCTGTAAATACACCTGTAGCAACAGTAAATAAAATAATAAACCAAGATTTACAACTTCGAAAGCTAAAAAACATTATATTCACCAACTTTTGCCGAGGCATGTGACTCAACTCAGAACAATATGTAGAATCCTGTATGAAAAGTGTTCAGCAGAAGATAAATGGAAATACATTGTGATTCTCAATGAGGAAGGGGTTTACAAATGACTGCAACAAAAATAGTTCTATTTATTATCGAAAATGAAGTGGGAAAACAAAACTGGTTCCGCCAATGCAAAAAAAAAAAAATTCAACAAGGTATTTATGATTGTCGCAGGATTCCCTTACAAAGGGAAATTAAAAATAAGACGACTGATGGAAAATATTATAATAATTTCAATATATTAACGTAAAGTTTTACGTCCAATATTTACAGAAGAATTTCTATTTCTGTATCCAGTGGATTTCAAAGTGTGAAACTTTATCAAGACAAAGCAGTAAGTCATACTTCGAAAAGTACCACTACATGCCTTGAAAAAGTGAATGCAGGTATTACATTTTCAACGTATTACAAATAATAATACTTGATACAGGTAATACATTTTCAACGTATTACTGCGACGTCTCTTGCCGTTTCATCTATGGACTATTGTGCCTTTAGTCTCTCGAAAAGTGGTAACCCAGCACAAAGGATTGACTCTCGAAACTAATGGAAGAGGAATGGAAGTCAATACCCCTGAAAATTTTACGAAAAGCCTTTTTCTATCATGGAAATCACTGGGCAGACTTTCCAGAAAAATGATTATCAGACCTAACATTAAAAAAATATTCTTTATATTTTAATTCAACGGCCTCGAAACATTCAAAAAATGTGTAAACACTGTGTAGATCATTGCCTATTAATCGGGCTACGGTACATCATGTGCTTAACGTTAAATGTGTAATCTTTAGATTTGGCAAAAGCGGAAACGTGGTATTATTTTGAATCAAAAGTTACGGTGATTTAAGATTAGTTAAACATTTGTGACATTCCTTGCATATATCGATGACAGGTTATTAAAACGCTTTTGAATATCTTTAGATCTAGAGGAAATATGTGCTCAATAATTTGTCCCCCCCCGCTTCCTTCACTTCTGCCTTGTAGATGCTTGTGCTTATTAGAATTATAGGGTAGAAACTGAATAATTGTGGAATTTTAACAGCATTTTTAATGGTATTATTCTTCCTTCTGAATCCTTACTGGTAGAGCGTGTTGTAGAACACTTTCCAGAACATACTACTTCGAAGATGGAAAGATGAATATGTATCAAAGTACGACGCTTGTTGAGCTGCGGAAGACAGATTGGATAATTTTTTTTATCTGCCACTGAGACAGAGAACATTATATCTCCTTCCCGCCTCGCTCTCGTTTCTTTTTCCGCCTGTACTTTTCAGCTGATTGCCGACTCTTTTCAAGGTCAACTGAGTCCGGTGTTGCACGGTCGCTCGGTGCATCCATCTTTCTTCTTCTTCGGGTGGGTCCTGGCTTTTCTTAGCTGGTGCTGTTTTTTTTTCTCTCGCAAGGAGATAGGGACGTAATTGTTGCGTTGCCGCATTTTCATTTTCTTCTTCATCGAGGGTGTCGCTGTAAACAGTAACGAGATCTTCGAATCCAGCAGCGTACAGTCCCACTTCTTGTACAGTTTTGACCCAGTAACGGATAAATTCTTAATTTGTTGCAACAGCAATGTGTTCTAAACGATACACATACAGTCTATAAATTTTGAACACACACAGTATTCCATCGTAACAAGGGCACATCTTCGATTTTTTTTAAACTTATTTCATACTTTTTAAGAACCTTTTGATTCAAAAGCTCAGTGACGTTAAAAAGCTTTGTCTTCTCATTCGGCAAAGCGTAAGATATTTAGGTTTCAAATTTAATCAGAAAACTCCGCGATATTAAAGAAGTGTATTGCCAATATGTAAAACGCTATATATTTGTCTTTCGGATTTAACCCACGTTACCGTCCTACGAAACTCAAATATTTGCTTCTTTTTTTTTCCCCTCCAAAGATAAACTTTTTGTATTTGAAACTAGTCTTACAAATATTTCTTCCCCCCCCCCTTTCACGAGCTATCAGGACAATATTTAGAAAACTACCTACTCGTCTAGGAGAACAAATTCTTTTATTTTCATAGTGTATGGAACAGAAGAACAGGAGGTAGGTCGTCCACCTTCATGCAGTTAGCGCGACACAGTTTGGCGGGATGTGGGCCATCCTGCAGCAACAGAGAGATACGATGCCAGCTGTTGTCCTGTTAGTGATCTACGGTGTCTTGCACACAGCAAATGGAAGCGATCGTCTGCCATTGTGGAAATGCTCCGGCGCCCAGACCCACGTCTTCTAAAGAGATTTTTGATTCCCTGTAGAACGAACAGGGCTTTAGATCTTTGTAGTTTGGTAGCGATTCAAAGCCTTTTGACGATAGGGCGATGCACATTCAGCCCTGTCGTAACAGCGGATTGTCTTGCAACATACCACCAGCTCTCCAGCGTATTATTGTCTTTGGCTCATGTCAAATGGCTTTGGCAAATGATGTCTTCGTCTCATGCTTTCCACCTTGGCTATATCGGATTACACCGAACTACCGCTGCTTGCGAAATGACGCATAGGTTCGGCATATCTTCTTTTTTTTTTTTCAAAGGCGTAGTGGTTTGACTGTGGGTATGCTGATTTTGGTTGCCTACTTTCATTCGGTGATGCAATCTCTACCTCATATGTAAACTGTATGTTTTAATTCCCCTTTTTCGTTCTCTTACGTTTTCTTTTAGCGTTTATTGCTTATTTTTTTAGCACGAGTGTATTAAAAAAACAACATCAATGAAACAAGAGCAGCTATCACATTCATTAAAAACTGAACTTTTGTTCTGTTAGAATCTGTAATTTTGTTTTTGAATATTTTCTATATTATTTGTAAAATTAAAAATAATAATATTGAAAAAAAATTAAGTATATATCTAATAAACCATTTTTTCAAAACCTTTGTTTCTATTATTAATTTAATTGTAATCTAAGTTATGTAAATGTACTTAATGGTATTATAATTATATTGCATATGACAGAGAAAATGTAATGGGATCGATGAAAAAAATCGTTCTTTTAAAGGCGTAGATGTAAAAAAAAAGTTTAGGAAACAGAGTCATACAGGAATAACATAGAAACTCAAAGACTATGCGGCACGCAGTGTCAGTGTTCACTTACTTATGAAAGCTATTTATCAGACTAAGCTTGAGAAGTACACTCTTTGTAATTTCCAGTCGCGCCTTGAACGTATGCTGATCCATTTCCTTGCATGTAGCATACGCAGTATTAATAACACTTCCAGATCTGACTGTAACAGTGTGACTGTAACAAAGAAATTCAGGAAAGACTGCAAGAAAATTATTAATAAACCTTTAGACAAAACATAGAATGTACGGAGGGTGTTTACATATTTTTATAACGATTTGGGTAACGTTTAATTAAGGTTTAAAATGTGAAGAATATTTTATTAATTGTTTGATGTAAGCTATTTTTCTGGACTATAAATTTGCATCGTGATTTCCATGATAAAAGGGCCTTTCGTAAAATTTCTAGCGGTGTTGATTTCCATTCCTATTCCAGTAATTTCCAGCTCCTTTCCAAACACCACAGACACAATGGCCCATAGATGAAACGTCAAGAAACCTCGCAGTAATACATTGAAAATGTAAATATGTAATACCTGTATCAATCTTCATTTTTTCAAGGCATGCAGTGGTACTTTTCGAAGTACGGCTTATTGCTTTGTCTTGATATAACTTTATTACACTTTCAAAGCCACTGGATAGAGAAATGGAATTTCTTCTGCAAATATTGGACGTAAAACTTTATCTTGATAGTACGTTTTGTAAACACTCCCGCCCCCCCCCGTCTTCATATTTTTAATTTTACAATATAAGGGAATCCGGCGACATTCATAAGCTGCTTACAGAAGCTTCCTTTGCATCGACAGAACGAGATTCGTACACTTTTTCTCTTCGTTTTCTGCAATAAATATATTTTATTTTATAGCAGTCATTTAAGTAACCATATGTGTCTATTAGCAACATGCGTCGGCAGAAGCTGGTGAACGTTATGTTTTTAGCTTTTCAAGTTGTTAATCTTGGTTTACTATTTTATTTATTTAAAGACTTTGCAATTGATATCTCCTTCGGTGAACGATATCAACGATTTAACTTACAGCGATTAAACATTAGAAACAGTACGTACCTTTTTCAGGTATTCGTTTGGAATCTTCTTTCCATATAAAAATAATGATGGATGGTTTTTCCGATTAATAATGTCGCTTATTAATTAAGCACTAAAAATTTTTAAGGCCATGCATTTCACAACATTTTCAATCCTTCAATCCACAGCTTGTTTACGTGCTACATTTCCAAAGAAGAATAAATTTAAAAGCAGCAGACGATGTTTCTCATTTCAAACAATAAGCTATTGCCAGATATTTTATTCTAAAGAATTTGCTTATTTTTTAATTCTTTGCTGAAATGTGTTGTTTACATCTATCCAAGTTCTGCATCTTCTCTTTACTAACACTAAGCTTCTCTGAATATACGTATAACTAAATCTAATATATCGGACACTTAAATATTTGCGCTAAAACGAAATTCAGTTGGTATTTGCTGTGATATTGCGATTCTTCAGAGATTTATAGATGGTTTTACTCACTTTTAGAACGATTTTGGAACCGTTTAATTAATGTTTAAAATTGTAAAGCGTATTTTTTAAAATCTTCAGTCTGATAGTCTTTCCTTTGGGCTAGAATTTTACATCGTGCTTTCCGTGATAGAAAGGGAATTTCCTAAAATTTCCAGGGGTACTGATTTCCATTCCTCTACATCTACTTTCATTCCATTCCTCTACATCTACTTTCAGAGTCCATAAATCGTGGGGGATTCGCGCTAAAAAGAGCTCTTTTCGAAAGACCAAGGGCACTATAGTCCGTAAGATGAAAACGTCAGGGGACGTTGTTATTTAGCATTTTTAAGTTGTGAGTCTTGGTTGTTATTTTATTTATTGTTGCTATAGATGTATTTAAAGATTTCGCAATTGACTTTTGCATCATTGGATTTTCTCTTGTTATCAACAGTTTAACTTTAGAAAAACAGAACTTACCGTTTTCGGACATTCGTTCTGCGTCTTCTTTCCAGGTAGCAATGATTAGCGGTTTTTCATATTCCCGATTAATAATGTTGCTTATTTTGCATTTCGAAATTTAAATACCGTGTATTTCGCAAAGTTTTTTAATCATGGAATAGGAATACTTGTCTTTGGAAAGCCTCAAAACATGTTCTTCAATCCACACCTTGTTTACATGCATGATTTTGAAAGAAGAATAAATTTAAAAGTAGCAGAGGTTATTTTTTTGTTTCTAATAATAAGTTATTGTGAGAAATTTTTATTTCAAAGCGTTTGCTTTGTTTAAATTCTTTTATTGAAATTATTCTTAAAATGTATAAACATCCTCTGTACAAGAAATGTATAGTGTGTATAGTAAATGTTCAAGATAATAAGATCATTTTTGAAATTAGGATTTCTTCACTGTATGATCGCCCTTATTTTCCGAAATTTTAGAAGAAAGCGTGTCTTGATTTTCTGAAGACTCTGTATTTCCTAGGTTAGCTAGATAGCTAATCCTACGTTCAGCATAAGATATCTGTAAATGGATATTACATTGAGATATGAAAAATTGTTTTGTTAGCCCAAAGGGTTATTAGTCTCAAAACGGCATTTTGCGTCGTTTCACTTTCTGTGCTGGTTCACTTTTCAAACTGTTGCCACCAAAAATTATCGCCATGTATTATATTTAAAGAAACTAAATAATGAAGAATCTGCATGAATGTTTCTCGCGTTGCGAAAAACAAGTCGTACCTAGAGCTATCCAATTTTGAATAACGTAGTCCTCAAGCCGAGCATGGGCACTTGGAAGCCCAAATTTTTAATTTCGAATTTGTTTGATTATTTATTTCAAATTTAATAAAATTTTAACTAATGTTTGATAACCAAACTCAACGATTTCAAAGCCAGCAGTGGCAACACTGTTCAGAAAAGATTTTTATTTCCAGCGCGCGAGACTGTGTATCGGAAATTCTAAAGATATGCTGCTTTGCTGTTTTTAAATATTTTGTGATATTACTGTTGAATTGAATATGTGGTTTAAGTGCAAAGAACATGGTATTTAATAAATAAGGGTAACACACAAAACGTTAAAAGAACTCTCTTTTGGGCTTAATATAAAATCTGAAAGTTTTAATACTTATTTTTATTTGAATTTTTGCTATCATATGCACAATTTATTTTGAAGGACCTGAAAAATATGTGGATGCAAATAAAACAGTAATACAGTAGGTGCCACTTAAATGTGATCACGTTTTCATAACTAACCGAATGATAACATTTAGCGACGAGGTAACAATATCCTTCCAAATGGGCAATGAAATTTCACTAATCTCTACATATAATAAAACAAAGAGTCTGTGTGTGTGTCTTTCGTTCGTGTTGCGAGTAAGCTAATAGACCCAGGACCACGAAATTTGGTACATAGGTGTATCTACACAAAAGCCAGTGCACCTCGAAGCGATTTTTTCGAAATTCGAATTAGAATTTTTTTTATTTTATGTTTTGTGACCAAATCGCGTCATTTTGAGACATAATGGGCTACAGGAAAGCGAGATTTCACTCTATACATTTCATTTTTACATCGTCGTGAAGCGTAGACACTTAGCTATTTTACGAACTTAAAATAAATTTCGTATTTCAATAAATCGATTAAATACGAATTTATTTAGGAAGGTGAGCTTAACACCTTTTCAGCGGAATTTTTTTAAAAAAAACTTATTTTAAAAAATGTGCTGTTTATTTTCCTTTGATTTTTGGACACGTTGAACTTTAATCCTTTCGACTCCTTTTAAAAAAAGAATTTTGGAAAAATAATAATATTTTGTATTTTTTTAAAATTTTTTAAATGAAGCTTCCGAATACACTTCTCACATCTCAGATATTTTAAAATGTAGTTTTGGCAACAATTTTCCTTTCTTATTGTTGTTGATAGATTTTTGATGAAATTGCATCATTTTGAATAGTTTCATTCTTTTAAAAATTTCGGTTTGGCAACAATTTTTCATCGTATTTCTTATGTTACTGTTTTTAAGAGACTGAAAAGTTTAAGAAATTAAAAAGTTGTTTCTTTTTGCAACGGTAAATTGTTTAATTACTTAATTAGGATAATTAACATTTGTATCAAGGGATATTGCTTATTTCATTGTAATATTATGTTTTAATTATATATAATTTTAATTATAAAAAAGTTTTGCATGATATTTTTTAATCTGTTTAAGTTCTTAATCTGTTTATACCATTTGAGTTCTTAAGATTTTGCAAAGGGAAGTTGGTTAATTTATTTATTAGGATAAGTAATATTTGTATTAAGGGATACTGCATATTTCATTGTCATTTTTTATATATATAATACATTTTTATTGATTTCTTTTTTGATAAAGTTGTTCTGCAGAGTAAAATTCTGCGCGAAATGTTTTGTTTTTTGAGTTTCTTTCATGTTATTTTTTGCTTATTTCACTGTTTGTAAGATATTGAAAAGTTTTGCATGATTTTTTTGCATGAGCCAGTGCACCTCGAAGCGAGTTTTTCGAAATTCGAATTAAATTTTTTTTTTTTTTAATTTTATGTTTTCTGACGAAATCGCGTCATTTTAAGACATAATGGGCTATAGCAAAGCGAGATTTCACTCTATTGAACAGTTTAAGAAATTGAAAGATTGTTTCTTTTTGCAAAGGTAAATTGTTTAATTAATTTATATATCTATATTTAAAAGGACGAGTCTTTCTGTGTGTGTAGGTGTCTTTCGTTCGTACTGCGCGTAAGCTAATAGACCCAGGCCTATGAAATCTGGTACACAGGATGCATCTAGACAAGAGCCAGTGCACATCGATTTTTCAAAATTCGAATGAGTTTTTTTTTTATGAAATAGTATCAAATTGATGATTTTCT
Organism: Stegodyphus mimosarum; assembly: GCA_000611955.2. NCBI lineage: Eukaryota > Metazoa > Arthropoda > Arachnida > Araneae > Eresidae > Stegodyphus > Stegodyphus mimosarum. Next base: position 476,121 of record KK116660.1, on the reverse strand, counting down.
CTCATTATATGAACAACAATGGCACGCAGCCATTGTTGCTGATATCAGCACTATTGCCAACCGGAAAAATGAGGGCGATAATTCTGTGCAGTTTTTAAATTTAATGTTTCTCTTGGATACTGGACGTTTGTCTAGAGAAGGCAGCGGGAAGTTGGTTAATTTATTTATTAGGATAATTAATATTTGTATTAAGGGATATTGCTTATTTCATTGTATGCTTTTTATAGGTAATGCATTTTTAACTGAATTTTTTTTTCCGTTGTTGTTTGTTTCTTTTTCGATAAAATTGTTCTGCAGAGTAAAATTCTGTGCAGTTTTCAAATTTAATGTTTGGTGTTCTCTTTAGGCATTTTTCCGGTACACTTAAAAGCCAGACGAAGGCTGGCCGCGCAGCGGCTAGTTCAATATAAATATAACTATAAACGTATTAATGCATAAGTTCACAGCGTTTTAACGAGAAATAGTTTGTTTATGGACTGTTCATATTGTCTTTAATACAAAAGTTCATTTATGAACATTTCTTAACGAGTCTTGAAATTTTTTTACCAGTGCTGTACCCCTAACAATTATATTCAGATATCCTCAATGAAAAAGAACACACCAATATAAAATTTTAAATTAAGCAAGAGAGTACTTTGGTACGTTGTAGATGTTTCCATATTCCTTCCAAGGGAAATGAAGAAAAAATTCTGCAGGTATTTTTAGCCCAAAGGGGTAATTTGCCCAGAAGGGCTATTAATTTCGTTTCGGCATTTTGCGTTGATTCACTATAAACAGCGAATCACTTTTGAAATTGTTGCCAGCAAATATTAGAGCCCTGTATTATATTTAAGGAAATTAAATGACGAAGAATCTGCATAAATGTATGTATGTTTTTCGCATTGTGATAAAATAACGGTACCTAGAGCCATCAAATTTTGTATAACGTACGTCTCCATCCGAATATGGGCATCTGGGAGCCCAAATTTGAAATTTGGAATTTGTTTTATTATCGATTTCATATTTTGTAAAACTTTAACGAATTTTTGGTTAACAAACTCAAGGATTCAAAGCTAGCAATGGCAATGTTGTACAGAAAAAACATTTTTATCTCCAGCGTGCGAGACTGTGTATCGAAAATTCTAAAAATATGCTCACTTTAAAATTATTTTGCAATATTGCTCTTGAACTGAATTTTATGGTTTAAGTGCGAAGAACATGATATTTAATAAATAAAGGTAACACAGAAAATGTTAAAAAAGCGCCCCTTTGGACGTAATTCAAAATCTGAATCCCTTTAGATTTATTTATTTATTTTTAATCCTTCTGAAGAAGAAAGACTTACGTCTGATTACCCTCAGAATGAATGCAGGTATTTAAAATCTACGTCACACTAAAGTTGCATTTTGCCTAATTTGAAATGGTTAACCGAAATCGAACCAAGCTGTTTGGCGATTTAGTCCTTCAGTTGGCGACATTTCCGTGTAACTTGGCAATTTTTAGAATATATTTTGATCTTATTAGGCGACTTTTAGTTTAAAAATTTTATTCTATAATAGTTTGATCATATTAACCGAATTTTGATCCCAATAAGCGATGTGTTTTCCATATTTTCGTGTACAAACGGGCGAGACTTCGGCAGATCGATACCAATACCCGCATGATATTAACCGCGATCACATAAACGATTATTGCAGTAAACAATATCAGGGTTGTTTTTCTCCAACACTGTTATATGCATAGTCAAACAAGTAGTTGTAAATTCTCGAAGTAGGTAATTTCATCTATCTCGTAGTGATACCGAATACTCGGAAGAAATAATTTAAAAATTCACTCCAGATGCTGAGAATAAATAATGTTTCTGGCATTGTTGCCAAGTGGAAGTGAATAAAAAAATTTAAATTATTATTTTTACGCGATTTTTTTTAGATTTGTTTATTTTATTTATTTTATTAGTGCCAGAAGTGATATTAGTCTCAAACCTCACTTTTGTATCCATACCGTTTTTGAAACTTTGCCACTAAATGTTTTCGCCGTGTATTATTTTTAAACAAATAATACAGCAAATATAAAAAACTTGATGTAGACACCACATGACTTCCTTCTTTGGTCTGTTAAATTATACGCATTTCTTGCTACACTTCATCTGAACTTATTTTCTCGAAATATTCTAACTTAATTAACCAAGCCCTCCAGGCGAGTTGAAAATGACACCAAAAATTGAAAATTTTGAAATTAAATATCTCGGTCAATTTTTGTTGTACAGGAGTCAAACTTCTTACCTTTTTTTCTTTGTAATGAGTATAAAACTTCCACATATATAAGTATAGGAACCGGAAGACCACATTTAGAAAGTTAGATTTCATTATTTGTCGAAAATTATTATTATTATTATTATTTTTTAATTTCACCTAGACCAAACATGAATATACTCGTCATATAAATTCGTTAATTACTTCTGTAATTGGAAGTATATACGACCTACGATAAAGGCCGGATATATATTGTTGCGTGCGTACGGGTTCGCAGCAGATTGAATGCACACAGCTCCGATGATAGGTTGATAAAATTTATTTTATCAAAATAAACACTTCAGATATCTAGAAATTTCCACAAAAATAATCATACAACTTTTTACAATATCACAGAGTACAATAAGTAGTTACAGTTTAAACTACTATGATCGTTAAACACAACGGAATGCAAAGCGCAGCTAAGAGCGAAGCTATACTCAATCAATCAACCAATATTGAGCTAACAGCTAACAACAACAACTGAGAAGCATGGAACTTGGAACTAGTTGTTATTCTGAGCTCTTACCAGCTCCTTCGAGTATCCTCGAAGGGCATGACGAAAGTGAGAGTTCCTCAACTGAATTTCCCAGGGAAGATCACAGAAATAAGATAGAAAGCGACGACTTTTTTATCCATAATCATGAGTAGGAGGGGCCAGAACAATGCTGGGATCATCGGCTTGTGAATCAGAATAATGATAACAGTGATTCAGGAAGGTCGAAGTCACGTGAATTGTGTCAGCAAGGCCACAAATCCGTAGAATGACAAAATTAATTTCTCACTGCAAATTCGTCTCTCACCGGCCTTATATAGTTTTGACTCGACCGCCGAGATATTTCCAATACTTTCTGCTTCTTGAAATTACTGGAACGCAATATGAGGGTCGAATTAAGGTTACAGCTGATACAGTGATTAATTACATTTATTCAATTATAATACTTATTACAGTGATGCAGGGACTTGACCAAAATCTCGCGAAATGGTCGCCAATTTTGGCGATTTTTTGCCAAATGTGGCGAAGAAATTAGTCGCCAGAACCGTTGCCATCTTGGCGATATCTCACCAAATTGTCCAGACACCGTTTACTCAACGTTAAACAGACTTATCCCTGTATTCTTACTTTCCCGGCATAGCTTCTTTCTCTCTATTTTTTTCTTGTTACATTGCACAGAAAAATACAGTAATTTTGCGTATAATTACACTAAAATTATCTACCTATGTACAAAAATCGTAACAATATGCATAGATACGTTTGGTACTGCCGACTGCAATAAAAAATTAAGGTGGACAAGTAGATGTTATAGTCTCATATGCAAAATTTGAACATTCTACGGCTAATCAATATTGAGTTATGCAAGTACGCAACAGATGTACCCAAAATATCCCTGTTGAGTTCATTTTAAATCCATTCCGCAATCCGTTATGGAAAAAAGAGGCCTTTATTTTGTTCGTATGTATAGGTGGTGACAGGTGAAAGCGAGTCCGGACACCCGGGCGGCTTACACAGACTATTCGGCTATTGTCCAAATCCGACATCATCCCCCAAAAAATCGTCCAAATGGATTCGGAAACGGTCAAAATGGATATTTCCGTTGATATATGATAACGGAAATTTTTTGCGCGTCTTTTACTTCATACCAGGATGGCAGCGCGCATAAGAGGAAGTTTCCATCCAAAGTTATCGCCATATCTTATTTTTAGAAAAATAATGTAGCGAATGTTTGGGGGACGGGGAACAGAGCAACGCAGACAAAGGATGCTGTCAAACAATGTGATCGCCATGTATTATTTTTAAAGAAATAATATAGCGAATATCCCAAAAAATGTATGGCAACATTTAACATGTTATCCGGAATTCTAAAGATATACCATATAAAATATATTTAACTTCCGTACAGTAAATTTGGGGGGGGGGGAATAAAAATTGTTAAGTTGAAACATGTAGCATGTTCATAGTCTAAATTCCTAATATAAATTTTAATGTTCATTTCCTTTTTAGAATGCCGTGCTTTTCAAAATATTTTAACGTTTTCTGAAATTTCGAATTTGAAGCTAAGTGCAAACTTTCTGTGCTATCATATAACAGTGATTTCAGTAAAAGCAAATAAAATTATTATAAAAGCCATGTTGTTGACTTTTAGAAACTTTAAATAGAGCCAATAGTGAAGAATGAAAAAGGGTTGCCAATTGGCAACACTATGCACATTTAGGGTTGACGACTGTTGTAGAGATAAAATGGTAAATGGTTTTAACTTCATGTGCCAAAGTTACTTCCAAATAAACAGAAAGATAACTGCATCTTATTTTTCGAAATCCAGCTTATATCAGAACGCTATAAAAGATTGGACACTTTGTAATGAATAATGTAAAAGGTCGATTAAGCAATCAAGTTGATCTTTTTTATTATTATTTATTATTTAAATAAGAGGCCTGAAACTCAAGTTGCATATGGGCTGAATGCGCGATTTGATTAGGATAGAATTTTTTTTAATAAATTGAAAGAAAATTTACACCCGTGTTCACCAGAAGTCGTTACTCGGCCTTTATTTTCCCAAACATTGCTTCGTAGACAAATACTCCCAACTACGGAAATGTTTTAAATGACGCAAAGATTCGTGTTTGGTTATGTTTTAATTTAAAGAAATTAATCTTTTTAAAATTACGAAATCTGGGTTACTGGGTTCTCAGCTTGTAGAATTATTAATATAGCTTGAACAGGAAACGCCAGAAATCCACCATGCGTTCGCCGGAACTCCGGACGTCGCGATTCCAAGTCAGACGTGCTTCCATTTGCACTCCGAGGGTAGAGGACCCGATGGCTAAAATATGGTGGTGACGAATTATCGTTAAGTTCGGGCGCCACTTCTAAAATCTATTAGGTTTTTCGAAGCAAGAAGCATGAAAAATCAGCGATGCCCTCACCAGGATTCCTATTTCGGACCTTTCAGTTGTTAGTCGGACGTGATTCCGATTACGCTGAGAATTAGTGGCCGAGTGGTTTAAACCGCTTAATACAAGTAGTTCGATCCAGATGAACAGACTAGCTGCAGGATTGGTTTTTGTGCTTATACCATAGCATGAATATGTGTCAATTTTCCTTAGAAAGTTCTCCTCGAAGGAAACTTTTAATGTCGTATCACAGTTTCAAAACGTTTCGGAAGGACAAATATTTGGTAAAATTTTTGTGCTTTGTAATGTGATATAAATCAGCCAGTTACCATGTAATGAAATAACAGGTTTATATATATATATATTTCGATTCTACGACTCAAATTATGCCAGACTGCCAAGTTTTGTAAAAATTGCCCGAGTAGTTTTTAAAGAATTTTGGCTCTTCAATGTTAATTGAATTTGATATAAATTTTATTGATATATCTTTTTTATTGAACTTATTTGATTCTTCCTTTCATATTTCGGAATTTAGATTCATTCCAAATAAAATTCGACTTTTTTATGATTTATTTTTAAAATTAGTATTGTTAAATAATTTTTATAAATTTTTCGAAAAAAAATTTCAATTATAACCTATACAAGTTTTGCCATTATCTTAAAGTAGATGTATTTCTAAGCATACCTACGAAAAATTATTTTTTTATTCAAAATTTCCTACGATATACGTGAATTTACATTTTGGCCCGGTTTGAAATTTGGCGTATTTATTATTAAGCTATAATAACGAAAATGTGGTTTATGCATTTTGTTAAAATTATTTGAAAGTATGAATTATGACATTTTTTCCGCTCGTGGACAATGAAGTAAAAAGGAAAGGAAAATAGGTTGCTATAAGAAGTTCGCCAAGTGAATTATTCGTGACGCAAACTGAAAAAAAATTGCCAAGGTAAATTTTAAAATTTTCTTATAATAAATTTCTCACTAAAAATAGCAAAATTTAATATCTACGTATAATTTGAGTTGTAGAATCGAAATATGGAAAAAAAATTGGTATGTTATTTCAGAAAAAGTCCGATTTTGTGTAAAAAATACCTATGTTAGAACAAAACTATATATAAATGTAGTATATATCGTAAGTCGCGCTTTCGAGACATAGAAAACGCAATTTGAATTTCGTCAATCGGCCCAGTAGAACGGGAGATTTAAGACTGTTTTTTTTCCAGTGTACATTCTTAATGTATAATAACAATAATGTACATTCTTTATAAATTTACTGGGATTATGCCTGCATTGGTTACAGATCTTTGCCTTGTAATATTATAGCAAGTAATTATGTAGCTGAGTAGAGTGGTTGACATTTGTTTTCGGACACATGTTTTACAGATTTATTTGTAGATGCAAATTAATGTTTTTCGTTAAAAGAATTATCGAAACGGTCTGAAAATTAAGTCACATAATTATTTGGATACTTTGAGAAAACAGTTTATATTTAATAAAAGAATGAAAATTATGAGGCATTCATAATTTCGTTGGATGTCCTTGAAACAAAATTACGCTTTTCACGCGCTTTGGCAAGGATTCAACTAATTTTTTTAGTGCAAGTATGTTTCATTTAGTTTCATTCCTCCGTAAGAATTGGTGTTAATAGATCCTTCGAAGAAATATTCTCCAGGTTTCTCAAAATATTTCCTTTTTTTCCCTCCAAATCACTCCGTGTTCGGTGGCATTTAAGTCTTGAAAATGTGGAGGAGTTTTGATAACTTAGGAGCAGTTGTGTAAGGACCACTAGTGAACATTTAGGCTTGTATATTGAGAATTCTTATCATCATAGAACTTGAATGTATTTTGCATTCTAAGTTTTTGCAGATGCTTTCAAATTTTCATTAAGATAATTTATAGATTTATACTGTAATATGCACACTGAAAAATACTATGAGTTATTTTCTATAAAACAAAATTTCTAGCCCAGCTAGTCATTATAATAATAAAGATGAAGATTTGAGTTTATTGCTTTTAAATCCATTATACTAATCAATAAAATACTGATTAAATTTGAAAGGAAGTCTTACACTCTTCCGACTGGCAGCGTATTGGCGCGTGGAAGATAAAAATATTTTGTTTCGGGCAGTGCTAACTTATTTCTTTTAAACGCCTTTAATTGATTTACTACAATAAAATAAAAAATAAAAACGATTTTTTAATTTTTTCTTCCTTGTACGAAGTAAAGGAAGTATTGTAATAGCGAAAAATTTCGGATTGCAACGGAAATATCCTTTTCTGAGAGTTCCCGAATCCATTTTGTCTACTTTTTTGCATGATGTCTCTATCTACAGACAGAATAAAGGACTCTTTATTCCAAAACGGATTGTAAAATGAATTTTTTTCGTGACGTCTGTACGTATGCATGTATCTTTCATAATTCGAAAATGATTAGCTGTAAACTCATAAAGGATTAGCGAAATTTGAACTTTTTTGAAATTTTCTATATGTTGGTTGGGCACATCTCTTTTTTATTGCAGTCAGCAATACCTACTACTTATATATATATAATAAAAATAATTAAAATAAATAATACGTTTAAAATTCGTCCCATATTCCCTTCGGAATAAACCATATGAAAAAACCAAAAGCATAGTGGCAAACTACAAGAAGAATAGGGGGGAAGCATGCCAAAAACGAAAATGAATTATGAAATTTACATCTTTTGCTGCATCGTGATCAAGGGGTGGTGCAACGAAAGAAGTTAAGAAGGCGACCTGTTTCTGAATCAATAAAGACGTAAATTAAAGTTCAAAAATTAATCTCAGAAAAATAATCAATTGATCAGTTTATATATATGATATATACCCAAGCTTTATTTTTGTACTTGTTGGTCGTAAACAGATACTTCCATTTATAGAACAAATGACGTCCATTTTCATGAGGAAAATATTAAAATATTCACGTTTTCGCGATTTCGAATTATTAATAATTTTAGACAAACAACGAAATCTAACTTTTAATGCGGTCTCCAGATTTTCATACTTCTATTTGGGAATGTTTCATACTCATTATGAAAAAATAAAAATACAAGTTGTTTTAGTCCCTTAGGACAAAAATTGACCGGAATGTTTAATTTCGGAATTTGCAATTTTTGATGTCGTTTTTGACTAGTGTGGAGGATCGGTTAGTTAAATAAGTTAGAATAATTCGAGGAAATAAGTTTAAATAAGTTTAAATGAAGAGAAGCAAGAAATATTCCTTTAATGTATCTGTGCGTGCAGACATCACGCAGAAAACAGTTAAAATGGAATAGAGAGCGGTCAAAATCGATGTTTTCGTTACATATGATAACCGAAATTTTTCGCGATTACAATACTTCCTTTAATTAAAAATAAAGTAAAAAAAGCAAGGAAGTAAAAATAAAGAAATTACGTTACGAACATTTATATGCAGAATATTGTGAAAAATGTTGATCAATAAAATCAAAAAGGATGTTTTATTCACAGAATCTCATAGAAATCATGTTCTATAACCAATCATTTAATATAAAGTGTGTTGCTAATATAAACTGTTGGACTAACTGTAACAACGAGGGTGCCCTCTGGTGAGAAGCCAGAGAAATACTCCAGTAAAAGCCAAGTGACGCACCTGATAGGTTGTATCAGACTTGCTGTGTAATTTTCTTATGTAATGTCCGTGTGTAACTCAAACCTGTTAATAAATTATTGTTACACTATAAAGGACTCTTTTATGACCTCATCCAAAACGACCCCCTATTGTTCTAGAAATTGCGGAGAGGCTTCAGCATGAGCACGTAGCGAGTTGGTAATACTGTTTGCATCTGCTAAAAACGAAAAATATTTCTTCTTTGACGAACTTTTTGTACTATTGCGAAATTATGATTGTAAAGTAATAAACTTCATAAGAACTTCATAAGGTCATAGGAAGATGGGAATAGTCGAAATGGCTTCCACAAATTTTATTAGTCGGGAATAGTGTATTTCATGTTTGGCAATGCTATTTTTTATTTCATCGTAAATCTTAGAAATTTTTTATTAACAAACTCTAGGATTTGAAAGCGAGTAGTGGCAACAACTTTCGAAATAAAGTAGATTTTCATCTCCAGTTTGCGAAACTGTTGCCACTCGGAAAAATGTGGGCGAAAATTATCGTTTTTCCAAGTTTTTAATTAATATCTTTGATTTTAGCTATTTTTTTTAAAGGGGACGTCGACCTTTTCCAGGACCCAGAAAAGAATTGTAGAAAGTTTGGTGACGATAGCTATAGTAGTGACTGAGTTATTAGAGGACAAACACACAGACTTTCTTCTTTATATATATAGATCACGTTCTTCACATTTGCGCCAGATATAGTTCAATTCAATTGCAAAATCATAAAGTATTTAAAAATAGCATATCTTTAGAATTTTAAATAGACTGTCTCGCGTAGTAATTATAAAAATGTTTTGTTTCGTGTAGTGATGCCACTACTTGCTTTCAAATCGTAAATTTTGTTATTCAAAATTTCATTAAATTTTAGAAAATATGAAATAAATAATAAAAAAAAAGTATATGACGTCTTTCTGTGAAAATATTGAATATTTTCAATTAGGATAGATCATGAATTAAATGCGTTTTTATTATTTAAATCAATCCGCTTGAAAAGAAGCGAATATTCTTCAAAACTGCATCTATTGCTTTCATGTAGCTTAGTTTGTTAATGCCCAACAGACAGATTCAATTTGTAAGATAAATATCTTACATTTTGCCGAATGGGAACGGACTCAAATGAAAAGTGAAACGACGCATTTATAGTAATTCGATGCAAAATCTCATTTTGAGACTAATAGCCCTTTTGGGTTAAAAAGATAAAAGGGGATTCTGTATGTTGGAGAAATTTGCAGTACGGAAGGGGGTATCCAAACAGATGATTCGCTTCTGTGACACAAGCCCCCAGTTTGTCTGATGCGAAAGACGCATCCTTAATGAGGCTGCATCAATCGGCTGTTTTGATTGGTTCGATGCCTTTCTCTTCGCAGCTGCTGCATGAGGAAGGAAAAATACATACAGGTTAAACTTTAGATTGTTCCCAAAGTCAAGGTCTTCATGGGACACCTGGCAGGAAAAGTCCAAGGTCGTCTGCACCTCTACGGACTGCCAGCTTCCGGAAACATCAGCGTTCTCAAAAACAATTGTTCCTGTAGAGATGAACTCGACACGAACACCGAAAAAATGCTTTTTGCGCTTGGCCTTTGGCTCAAAATTTTTCTCTGATGAACGAAACCCTGTGTTGTTGAGATAACCGGCTAGATCAGTAATTCTCACCTTTTCTCTTGCATCGATCCCTTTACGAGTCTTTTCTGTAATATAAAGCAATAGTCTCAAACTCAATTACACTTGGCTGAATAGACAGTCTGATAGCAGCTGATAGGTCGAATTTTTTTTACCAGAATTAATTTTTTTATAAAACAAATTTTCAACTAAGTTTTAAATTTTACTTGTTAAATATTTATGAAAACATACATAAACAACGATAATAATGATGCAAAGTAAGAAATTCAAATGTATATTAATTTTCTATCTGAGTTCTGAAGAAAATCTGCAAAAAAAATTCGGTTTGTAACACTTCGTAATTAAAAGGTACTGGTAGCTGAATATTAAATTTTCACAATGACATTTGTTTCAAATAATTCTGATGTGTTTAATTAACCGTTAAATAACTTACTTAAAATAAACAAATTATGAAAGAATTCCGAGTAGGATGAAATTTGAGAATAAATAAGGACATCTTATTATCTTTCTTTTATTTCTTTTTCTTTCACGCATGCAGAAAATATACGTGTATTTATATGTAAAAAATTGTAACACTTCTTTATTTTTTATTACAACTTTCAGGTACTGCTTTTTCTCATGGCGTTTCAATTTCGAAAGATTGTAATCTTGAAGAAAAATTAATGAAAAGCTGTTTTTATCACGAATTAGAGGTGCTGATCGATCAGTGTGCTTTTTTTCCCTTTCTTTAGACTTATTAATTTTAAACAGCGGGGGAGGAGGCTGTTTTCGTATAAATTTTTTGCTCGACAAAGTGATTATTCTTATGGCAAAAATTCGTAAGTGAGCTTATTTATTCTTTTGACAAGTACGATGAAAGAGTAATAAAATCTGCAAATTTTTGAATAAGGTGTATATGACAGTATAAATTAATTTGATCCATTTGTATATTTTCTGGGTTGTTACTCACGTTAGTTTTTATTGGTAATGAACATAATATAAAACTGTACTCAAAATCATTAAAATTCTTAAACGTTTCTTCAAATTCTTCCCATAATAAATAAAGTCATATCAATGCTAATTAATTTACGGAAGTATAATCATCATTCTAAAATTGCTCACTTTAAGATTATAATAAGAGTGGATCGGAAGTTCTGAAAATAAAAACGGCTTAGTAGATTTATATTTTATTATTTTTGTGCTATTATTATTATTTTATTTTTAAAATGTAAACGAATTTTCTACTCAAAACCACAGATTCTAATGATGCAAAAGTTCGATCTTAATTAATGGGATGGCTGCGTGATGTATTGATGGATTTTTTCAAAAAAATATTTGGCTTGAAATTGCTTAATTCTCAGATCGCAATGTTAAAAAGTATTCAATATGTTTATTGTTTTCCGCAGTAAATTGTGAACTTAAATAAGCTTCGACTAGATAAGAAGAGTGAAAAGTCAATAATATTGGTTCGGTAGCAACTTTTATTTCTTTCAGATGACTTAAATTTTAAAACTTAAGATCGATGTATTTTGAATGATACTTGTGCTTGAACATCCAGCTTCAATGCAATTAACTCTACCTGCAATCATAATGCTAATACTCGCTTTTTATTACTGATTTTATTAATAAAAGGTTCATTATAATCATAAAAAATATGAAATTAATCAAAAACGAATTCGAAATTCAAATTTCGAGTTCCGATATACCCATGTTTATGTGGAGATGAATTAAAAATTCGGTAGCTGCAGGTCTCGTCGTTTTTACTAGGAACATACGTACATACATACAAATTCTATATCGATTTTTTCAGTATGTTTTTTTTTTTTTAAATAATACGTGGCGGTACTATTTGGTGGCAACAATTAAAAATTATTCGGACAGTTCGGAAAACTAGATCTCAACAGAAAAAACTATTAGATCTCAATAGAAAAAAAGCAATAAAAAGGAAAAGACGGCGTCCATCTAGCGGCAAGAATGGGTCATCTCTCTGCATCTCGTAGTTTCTCAACATTACTTACCACTGTTTCCTAACAGTTTGCAATATTTCTTGGTTATAGCTATAACTTCCGAAATGACGACGAATTTCGTATAGCATTATATTAGCCGGAAGCTCTATGTCTGCAGTATTCTACATGCCTTATACAATCTGTAGTTTTCTGTACAAAGAACTTTTAAATCTTTCGTGGGTTCTACGGTATAGTTTCAACACATATATTGATTTCAGTTCTGCTTTTGTAACTTCCAGTCATATGAAATAGAATCTTCTTTTTTAAATGAATACAAGTTATAAAAGACTCCATAAATTTCAATCTTACAACATCAAACAGCTCAAATCTCTTTCTCGTTTTTGCTTCTTTATTCTGCGATAGGAGTTCTCGCTCGATGGAAATACGTCAGCAACAGTTATCAGACTTGACTAATGAATAACTACCACAGCATTCCGAATTGTCATCTCAATAAATGACACTGATGACTAAAAATAAAGTAAATGAAATAAAGTGTACGGGTGCTGCGTGTTAATTTTTAATTGAGTGAATTCTATTTTCTTTAAAAATTTTTAACTCAAAGGGGCATTAGCCCAGAAGGGCTGTTACGGCATGAATTGCTGAATGTTTCTCGCATTGCTGAAAAACAACGGTACATAGAGCTATCAAGATTCTGAATAACGTAGTCCTCCACCACAATATGGACATTTGGAAACCCAAATTTTGAATTTCGAATTCGTTTTATTATCTATTTCAGATTTTGTACAACTTTAACGAATTTTTGATTAACAAACTCAACTATTTCAAAGCAAGGAGTGGCAACTCTGTATGGAATAAAACATTTTTATCTTCATCTTGCGAGATTGTCTATCAGAAATTCTGAAGATATATATTTTTAAATATTTTTAGCTGAAAGAGGCGTTAGCCCAGTGTTCTTGATACGTGTATGTGTGTTAAAAAAAGGCGCCTCCTAAAATAATTTTAAACTTTTTCTTCTTCCCGCATCTCCCAGCATAAATGATTACGTATTGCCATTATTAATAGCTTAATGCAGGAAATTCTTGCCTTACGCGGGGTTACATCATTAACACATGAAGCGTATTGCAAAATCGCGTTTTGCAAAGTTAACTACCTGTAGAAAAAGTGAGTTAGGTATAGTTCAGATTGAGAAAGTATGTATAACTTATACAAACCTAAATATTATTGTAATTAAAAGGGAAAATGAAACAAATGTTAACTGAAGAGATTCCCGTTACTGCTTAATAAGTAAATACGTGATTCTACTACTTTTTTAAAAAGCTGGAGATTTTTGCTGAGGACAATGTCTGAGCCAACTCGTTAAACCTTTCGCGGTATAACGAGTGCAAAGTTTTTTCAGTACCTCTCATAAAGTATCCTCTTCTTTCTTTCTTTGGGCCCATCTCCGTTACAAAATCAGACAGTTCCTGCGTTTCCTAACACTTCGTTTAACTTGTTTTCTGTTAAAGGCTCTTTATTTTTTTATTGGTGCTTTCACTGCGTTGTGAGATTATCCAGTTCTTCTTTTACCATTTCACAGTCGTCATTCTCGCCTCATTCTTTGATTTCTACTTATCTGAAAATACATATCTGAAAATATTTCGCCTCTAATTGCTTTTGCAATTTTGTACGACTTCCTTGGTTTCGTTTTCAGTCGATGGAAACGAAATCCTTCAGAATTGTTGATAGCTTCTGCCCACAGCTGATGCCAGGAAGCATTCCTTGTTGATGAATTCAGTTGTTCCCATGCGAAGTTAATCATTTCCATGCAATTGCTTCCAAAATGTCATTATTGTGTCATGCTTTCCGTCGTCTAGTGTTTTATTTAGAGAGATGTAAACATGCTTGGCGTAATAAGCTTTGAATGTTTTTTATGATTCCTTGAGCCAGTTTATAAGGAAACGATGTTCGGTGAAAGGATTAAAGCGTCTACAATTCCGTGCATTGCAGTCAGGGCTTCAGCACCGTATCCTAGAACATTATCGAGAATTAACAGAACTTTAAAACTCAGGTTTTGCTGTTCTAAGCAACATTTGACTTCTTTAATAAATGGATTTTCAAATCAATGAAAAAGG
>KK116660.1:405206-461570 GCA_000611955.2 Stegodyphus mimosarum | reverse complement strand
AACGTACTGTGTGTAAATGAAATTCTCGCGTTGGACAAATTAAATGGAGGCAATTAAAATAACGCGTATACGCAAAACCGTTTACCGCAAATTCGCGTTCGGGAGAGGTTAACTTACAAAGTCAGATGTACTAAGTTTCAGAATTTGCCCGCGTAAATTAAAGAAAAGCGGATGCTAAAATGAGATTCTTTTCCAGAACTAGTCGCTTTGGCTGTTAACCGCCGAAAATAGTTATAGCCTGTATCCAAGGAACAGAAATTCAATTTAAAACCATGAATTAAGAAAAAAAAATAGCCAGTATTTTACTTAATATTTTAAATTAGAATTTTCTAGACCTCCTTTGCTTTAAAAACAAAATCTGTAACGAAAAATCTTTAATCGCAAAAATACCAAAATCAAAAGTAAAAAATTTTTAAGTATTGAAAAAGTACCTATTGTCAGTGATCATCGATTAATCGACTTATCAAGGGGATAAACCAATCTACCATCAATTAACAACAACTAAATTAAGAGTGTTTCGTCTTACTTCTAAGTAAGCATCAGACGATGAAGCGAAAGGCATAAATTTCTTATTTCATTTTTGTGTTTATACATTTATTGCCCCCCCCTTTTATTGCAGTTTGCTAGAGTGCTTCTGGGTTTTTGGCTTTTGTATATGTTTATTCCGAACTGAATGTCGGATGAATCTTAAGCATATTATTTATTTTGCTATGTATATATATATATTTAGTGTTACTAAATGTCCAGCTGCCGAAAGATAGTTTCCCCGCAAAGCAGGTGTAGTGTTACCAGAAAATGGCAAGGGAAACCAAGGTTGCCCTATTTGGCGACAAAATTGGCGATCTGCCACAGACCAACCTTCTGAAACGAATTCTTACCGGTTTGGCCCAGAATGTTTTCGAGCGCAAGCCAAAAGCTATATAAGCCCTGCTAGTACGCGAAGAGTCAGTGCCTAGTCGAGTCCGTTAATGCACAGTGAATGAGTGTGTCGTAGTCTAGTGCCGAGTTGGTCGTCGAATGCATCGAGAAAGTCTCTTATTGTATCGTCGAGTTTCATCTTAGAGTGTGTTGAGCTCTGAGAACGACCGAACCGAGTCGGGAGCTTTACTCTAGTGTATCGTCGAGTGCATCGCGAGTTGTAGCGTGGAGAGTCTCGAGAGCACGTAGTTTTCCGAGAACGACTGAGCAGAGTCGGGAGCTGTACTCTGGTGCTTTGCCGTGAAGCTATATTCACCGTTATAGCCTGACGGTTTTGTAACTGATAGTTTCAGCGTGTTTATAGTAGTTCTTCGACGACTGTAAACGTGATTTTGTAGCTATCTATAATAATACTGGCTAATAAATTATGTTTCGATACTTCATCAAGTGTTGTCATTGCTATTCACTCCAAATTCACGAACCCATACGTAAGAAAAACGTAAAAATGTACATAAGAAGTAAGACATATAGAACGAAACCCACAAAGACATGAAAGAAATGACATAAAAAAATTGTATACTCTTAAATATATATGTAATGATTTGGATAAGTCCAACTAATGTGATTTCAGAAGCTCATCTAATGCTTAATAATAACTGAAATGATCCTGCATTTATTACTTTTAAACCGCTTAAATTGTTAATTAATAACAGAGTAAATTTTAGGGAAAAATTAAGTATCTTTTACTTTTCGGAACGACAACATACTGACTTGTGGAAAATAAAAATATTTTAATTCAGGCTGCGGCAATACACTTATGTTATGTTTCTTAGTTTTCTGATTAAATTTATAACATAAATATCTTACGCTTTGGAAAATGGCAACACAAAGCTTTTAAATAGCTGTGTTTTTAATTTTTTAATCAAAAGTTCCTTAAATTCACACAAAATACGAAATAAATAAATAAATAAAAAATCGAAATTAATTAGGGTTTTGAGGTTGAAATGTTTGGATAAAAAACTCACTTGTGTTAAAAAAAGTGGCGGGTCTCTAGGTGCTGCTGTTTTTCCACAATGCGATTAAACTGCATATTGTCGAGTAGCAACACCCTTCTTTATATCTCCGAGTTTTTTTATTAAAATTGAAACATAAACATACCGTATTTCCTGGCGTGTTTTTCTCCCTTTTTATTTCCTTGTACGTAGTAAAAAGGAAGTATTGTTATCGGGAAAAATTTTGGGTATCATATTTCAACGAAAATATCCATTTCGGAAGCTATCGAATGCAATTTAACGAAGTTTTTGCGTGACATCTGTACTTAAGGACATAATAAAGGACTCTTTTCCCCCAAAAAATTATAAAACTGATTTAAAATGGATTTCTGCATACGTACGTACGTATGTATCTCGCATAATTCAAAAACGAATAGCCTCAGAACGTTGAAATTTTGTATATAGGACTGCTATAACATGTAAATGTGCAACTCCTATTTTGATTGCAATCGGCCTCACCAAAAGTATATATATATATATATATATCCAATCTGTTACTCGGCTCAGTGTGTAAGGTTTTAGTTTAACTAACAAAGTTTTATTTTAATTTAAATCTTTCTATCTCTTCTCTGTTTCAACTTCCCGTCAGAAGAAGCGCGCGTTTTCAGCTTATGCTAATTTGAAGTAAGCCAAGTACTATTTAAACCAGAGGTAGAAACCTCTTAGTGTGAGAGAGCTTTTAGTCTCAGATCACGGTCATTCTGTTCGACGTTCGCCTGACCAGCTAGCAGCTAAAATTATAAGCCATAGTGCTTACTACGTGATCACTTATTGAAATAAATTGAAGTGCGCTAGTATTAGTATTTCTAGGCTACGCACCATTTAGGTAGAGGCCAAACTCCGCGATTTAGCTCTGTGAGCAAAGATTTACTTAAATTTATATTTAGCCTAGTTTAAATTTATCTGATTGTTAAGTTAGGCCCAAGTGTGGTCTTTTACTTTCTGTATCCCTCCCGAGTTGGGAAGTGTGTAAATAATATTGTTTTAATAAAAGAGGATTTTAAATCCCTTTCAAGTGCAGTTATTCTCCAGCACAGTATCTACACCAGAACAAAGCTCATTTCAGTTCCCTGTTCCAGAATCAGGACTGTAGGTTAAGCAGTTACTTCAAAATGTTTGCTAAAAGAATGCACAGAACACTCAGTCCTGACAAGTGAGCTCAGTTTTTTCTTATATGTTGGTAAATTGTGCATTTTTTGCTTTAAAAATGATTGAATTTCTATTGTTCTTATCTTCCGGTTAAGGTTTTTATGCCTATAGTAAATCTGCATGCAAGATTATGAACAATTAAAAAGTTGTTTAAGTGCGGCTAAGCCTAATCATTTTGCTCATGGCTGACATATTTGTTTACATTTGAAACCTAGGAGAATTTGTTGCCAATCTAAAGAAATTAAGCTTTGCAACATCAAAGGTAACGCCTTCTTTTATTATTGCGAATTAAACCATGCTTAATCCATTCTGGAATTTATTCAGGAAATAAGTGTTTAGGATTTACTTCGTAAATTTTAATATAGATATGTTGAGTTTTTATGTATTTTTGTCTTGTCGCGAAGTGATCACTGAATTAATTGAATGAGAAATACTGAATCGTCTGTGAAAAACTTTTTTTTTGTTTAATTTCTTTGACATATCGTTTTAGATTTATTATGGTATTTGAATAAATCATGTGGCAACGATTAGACAATTCTTCAGGTGCTGTAACTTTTTGTGCATTCTGATTTATGAAATGAATGAGATGTAACGCTGTTAAGTGAACCTAGTGCCAGAGTATTGCTAAGTAAATAAATATAGTGGAATTTAAAGAGTGCATTTGTTCTATTGTGGTTTATGCGCTGTCGGTGAAGTAGATTTAATTCAATCCAATAAGTCTGAATCAAATGCAAGAAAAAATGCGTATAATTTAGTATTCCGTACAAGGAAGTCATTAGGTGTACACATCAGATTTTTTAACTAACTTTTATCTTCTGAAAATTGGGAGGAGGAAATTATAATTATGCCAATCATTTAATTTCCGAAGAATGCGGTTACAGTAACAGCATAAATTAAAAATAGTCATGGATAAACTACAATTCAAATAACAATACTATTTCTATAAAAGAAACCTACATTCCAATAAAAATACATAGTAATAATTATCTCTTTGGTCTGATAGAAGTGTCCTTGTCAATTACGCTCAGGGGCACCTCAAATGATTGAGTCTTCACCGCAGTTTCCAAGAGGGACATCGGAGGAATGAAGGAGAATATGGAGTAAACAAAAGACTTGGGTTTCGAAAAATCGAACAGATCAGCAGTAGTGCTACAATGAGCTGGAACGTAAATAATATAAGTTTGATGAAATTATACGAAGGGGAACGTATTTTGGGAAGTTTTTGAAGTGTGAGAACACCTACTACGTCCGAGTAGATGAATGATGAATCTGCACAAAGTGTACGCTTCAAACAAAATGCGAGGGAAAATTAAATAGATGAAATGCTAATAGAAAAAAAATCAAATGAAAATTGAATACCCGTAATAAAATAAAAAATAATCGAAAGAATGCAATTTGCCAATAAACTAGGCCACAGAGGGAAAAATTATCCACGGGTGAGGAAAGGGAAAATTATCCGATTGCTTTTAAATTTTTTAGAACGTAGCGCTAGAAAGCCAGGGAGGAAAATACGCGAGCAATTCCGGTGTTTCGCTTCGCAGATTAGTAACGCAAAGCTTTTAAATATGGCTGAGTTTTTCAAGTTCGTTTAATTCGCACAAAATACGAAAAGAAGAAAAAAATAAATTCGAAAGTCAAAAATTCGGGCTTGGATATGCACATGTTCGGCTGGATGATTATCTGTCAGTGCGGCAAACAAACATGTTTCATTATTCAATAAGCATATGGGTGGAGCACTTCCGAAAGCAAAGTTAAGGTTTTTCTTGAAGCTTCGTAAATATATTCATCAACTGGGTGAAGAGAAATTTTATTGTGTCTCATTACGTTTCGTGAGGAAGTGTTTTCGCCAGTTAATTGACTTTCCATCTTCATTTATTGACTTGAATTCATTCAAATTAGAAAACATCTGTAAACAGCAAAGAATGCTGCGACGTTTAAGCTCTCATCTATCGCGTACTTATGTTTCACATATAAATTTAGCTTTTAATATACGTCACATATAAATCACATATAAATTTAGCTTTTAATAAAAAATCTAATCATAGGGAAATATATTGATATTAATCACAGAGAGTGCTTACATATTTTCAGAATGATTTCGATAAAGAATTAAAAAAAAAGCAAATGTTTTAGAGTAAACATTTCGGGCAAAGCTTATTATTTGGAACAAGAAATATCGTCTGCTACTTTTAAATTTACTCTTCTTTCAAAATGTGGTATGTAAACAAGCTGTGGATTGAAGGAGATGTTTCGGCACTTTCCGAACAGAAATATTACTATTCCATAATGAAACATTGCGAAATGCATGGTATTAAAATTTCGTAGTGCAAAATAAGCGACATTGCTAATCGTAAACGGGAAAACCGTCAATCATTACTTCTACGCCGAAGAAAAAGACTGCAAACGAATACCCGAAAAGATGCGTAGTAGTTGTAATGTTTCTAGAGTAAATCGTTGGTAACAAGAGAAAATCTAGCGACGGACAAATCCATTGCAAAGTCTTTAAGTACATCTGTAGCAGAAATAAATGAAATAATAAAACAGTATTTACAGCTTAAAAAATCTAAAAAAACATAACGTTCGCTAGCTTTTCCCGCGACATGTGGCTCGCGCGGAACAATTGTAGAACCCTGCATGAAAACTGTTTAGCTGAATATAAATGGAAATACTTTGCCACCTTGAATGATGAATGGGTTTACCTAAATTACTGTAACGAAAAAAAGGTCTGAATGTAATTGAAAACGAAGAGAGCAGGGGGAAAAATCTGAAAGCTTTCTGATTTTACATTACGCCCAAAAGGGCGGTTTTTCATTTTCGCAGATATACACTTTTCAAAAGCATTTGAGCTAACGTCCCTTTGAGCTAAAATATTTAAAAATTGCATATGTTTAGAATTTCCGATAGCCAATCTCGCGCGTTGGAGATAAAAATCTTTTATTCCATATTGTGTTGCCACTACTCGCTTTGAAATTCTTGAGTTTTTTAATCAAATTTCGGTATAGGTTTACAAAATATGAAGCATATAATAAAACAAATCCGAAATTTAAAATTCGATCTTCCAGGTGCTCATATTCTGGTGGAGGACTACGTTATTCAGAATTTGATATCTGTAGATATCGTTTTTTCACAATGCGAGAAACATGCATACATTTATGCAGATTCTTCATTATTTAATTTCTGTAAATGCAATACAGGACATATAATAATATTCGGTGGCAGCAATTTGAAAAGAAAATCAACGTTTTTAGTGATTCGACGCAAAATTCGAGGTAACAGAATTTCGACGCAAATCGTTTTTAGTGATCCGACGATGTTCCGAGACTAAATAGTCCTTCTGGGCTAACGCCTGTCTGCGCTAAAAATGTACAAACGTAATTCCATTGATGCAGAGAAAGTTTCAGTAAGGGGTTTGATGTCACTGATGTCCCAGTATTCTCTCACAGTAGGAAATTAAAAATAAGAACGGGAAAAGTATTAAAATCAATTCAACATACAATGAAGAGAAAGTTTTACGCTCGATATTTCCAGAGGAAATTCTGTTTGTTTTTTCCAGTGACCTTTGAAAAAGCGGAACTTCATTCAGACAAAGCAACAAATCATACTTCGAAAAGTATCACTGCATTTCTTGACAAAATGAAGGCTCATATAGGTATTCCATATATACTTTTTCAACGTATGTTTGCGAAGTTCCCTGACGTTGCACCTATGTACTGTTGTGCCTTTAGTCTGTGGAAAACAGCTCTTTCTAAGCTCAAGATATTTAGGCTTCAAATTTAATCAGAAAACTCGGATATTTCGAAAAAATGAATGGTTCTTGTCCGAAATAAAATATTTTTATCTTCTACGCGCTGGGGTGTTGCCACTGGACAAAACATAAGGACGAAGCATATTTAATTTTTCTTTCAAATTAAAGTGTCTGCTGTTGATAAACAAACTAAGCGCTTTCAAAGCGGTAAATACAGCATTTCATTTCTTTTAGTATCAATAACCAGATAACTGTGTGAAATTACATCAGATGCACTCATTAAAATCATTCATATATAGAGAGTGGCTCATATTTATTTTCGGACACAACTTGTCTTTCAGTTTTATTTGCAGAATTAAATACACTGGTTATCATAAATTAAGGAAAAATCACAAAAATCACTATACCCACAATATACAATACATAGTAAAGTATCAAATAACATAAAAAGAAATTATCAGACAATTATGCTGGTATATAAATTAGCACCTGTATAAAATGGACAAATCGAAGTTTGCTATAGGAAATGTACCTTCAATATGGAATATGATCGCCTCTAGAAGCAATACAGCACATACAGCGATGTGTGATGCTTTCAAATATGCGGTCTATCAGTTCCATAGGAAGCGAGAGCCATTGCTCTTGCAAAGCAGTTGCAAGCGCGGCAAGGGTCTGAGGGGCGTATTGAGAGCAGCTAGACATCTCCCTAAAGCATCCCAAACGTGCTCGATAGGATTCAAGTCCGAGGATCGACCTGGCCACTCCATGGGCATAATTGTTTCCTGTTGAAGATAATCATCTACGATGCGAGCTCTGTGTGGTCTTGCGTTGTCGTCCTGTAACAGGAAAGCATCACCTATTGTCCCGGCATATGGACGCACATAAGTACCAAGGATGTCATCTCTATAAACGTAAGCATTCACTGTTCCCCTTGGAAAGAGGTGGAGGTCTGTGCGTCCACCCAAAGAGATGCCACCCCAAACGCAGACACTGCCTCTTCCGTATGCATCTCTTTCACGGATGTTTGACGGATGATAACGGATTCTAGGTTCTCTGCATATCAAATAACGCTTACTATCGCTTTCTAGACTGAACCTGGACTCATCCGTAAAGAGAACAGCACTCCATTGATCAGGCGTCCAGTGGACATGTTGCCGTGCCCACTGCAAACGGTCCCTCCTGTGGCGTGACGTGAGCGGCACGCAAATGATTGGTCGCCTCGCATACAGACCACCTTCGTGAAGCCTTCTACGCACAGTTGACGTTGACACCGACCTTCCGGTGGGTGCAGCAAGGGAGGATCTAAGAAGAGTCGGAGTAGCGTGCACATAATGTCAAATATCGGTCATCGGCGCTCGTCGTAGCAGTTGGCCGTCCTTGTCTGAACGTCCTAGATGTCGAATCTGTGGTTTGAAATTGCCTCCAAAATCTATGAACCACAGAAGAACTCACATTTATTCATCTGGCCACTTCTGTTTGACTTTGTCCTGCCTCCAGTTTCCCAATGGCTCACCATCGTGGTTCTGCAGACATATGATGCCTGGAGGTCACTGTTATGAATTGGCTATCTCAGATTTCTGATGTCACTATCACAGTGAAATATGTGGGCTTGCTCTCAAACATGGACTTTCGTGCTCCTCGCAGATGACGTATTCCGAGTTGCAGCGCCACTAATTTGCATACTGCGTTTTTACTCAGCTATTCTTACTTGGCAACATATTAAAATTTTGCACGCTTTGGCTTATGTTTGAGGGAGTTATCGCTATTTTTGTGATTTTTCCTCAATTTATGGTAACCAGTGTAGTAAATATTAAGCAAAGCCACTTTTATTTTTCTTTTACATGTACTATTGATTATCTATTTTAAAGAAAAGTTGCTCAAAACGGTTTTGGTTAAAAAAATATTTCATTCAAAAAGTTCTGAAAAGGAACTGACATAAGTATTCGGGCACGTTTAATGAACATTTTATATCTAACATAAACCCGGAAATATCGGGACATTCAGCATTTCGATGGATATCCTTTAGCTAAAATGACACTTTTGATGCGCGGCATGGATTCAATTAAGTTCCCAATAAAAAGGTTCCATTTATACCATTTCTATATAAGAATTGTTTTTAATAGAACGTTCGAAGAAGTATAATATTGTTGCGTTTTTTTCTTACGGGTTCGTGGATTTGGAGTGATTCACGATAACAACACTTGATGAAGTATCAAAACACAATTTATTAGCCAGTACTACTCAGGACAGCTCAAAAAGCAGGTTTACAATCGTCGAAAAACTACGACAAATACGCTGACACAATCAGCAACACAACCTTCAGGCTATCAGGCTATAACGGTGCAGGCAGCTTCACGCAAAGCACCAGAGTACAGCTTCCGACTCGTTTCAGTCGTTATCGGAACTCTACGTACTCTCGAGACTCTCCACGCTACAACTCGCGATGCACTCGACGATAAGCACTAGAGTTCGGCCCCCAACTCGGTTCGGTTGTTCTCGGAGCTCAACACACTCGATAAAACTCGACGAGTCACTAACTCGCGATCAACTCGATAGACTGTGAGACACTGACTGACTCACTCGCTAGACTCTTATTCACTGACTATTAACTGACTCTTCGCGTACCAGCAGGGTTTATATAGCTTTTGGCTTGCTTTCCAGAACATTCGTGGTCAAACCGGTAAGAATTCGTTCCAGAAGGTTCTCCGTCCGTCTATGGCATATCGCCAATTTTATTCCCAAATGGACTATTTCGCGCCAACTATGGCAACTCTGCGTTCCCTTGCGAGTTTCTGTTAACCCTAAACCCGCCTTGCGGGGAAGCTACTTTACCGCAAGTAGACATTTCGTAACAATATATTCTTATTCATTTCTCCAACTCACTCCATACATTTTCCATTGGATTTAATTTGGTACAATAGAGAAATTTTTATAACTTGAGAACAGTTTTATAATAAACACAAGAGAATATTTAAGGCTGTATGCTTAGGATCGGTATCCTGACAGAACTAGAATATGTCTTGCTTTCCAAGTTTTCTTGCGGATGTTTTTAAGTTCTCATTGAAAATATTTGTATATTTATACCAATGCATACTATTTTCGATAATTACTAAATTTCTGATTCCAGAGACAGCGAAACATCCCCAAAACATTATGCCTATACACCTCGTGCGTAACATTAGGCAATGAATTTTTCCGATTTAATTCTGAATTCTGATTTTGCCATATATCATACCCAAATATATTGAATTTTGTTCCGGCTGCAAATGTAACATTGTTCCCAGGAAATAAAACTGCCTACTATAGATTTTACTAGCGCCTAATTTTGTCTTGTTGACGAATTTCTTTTTTGCTGATCACCCATCGTACTTAAATGACTCTATACATCGTGTACATCGTGCCTAAATGACTCTAAAGCGCCAGGGTTAACTGTTATTGCAAGCCGTTCTTCTAAATCTGCTGAACATTTTACAGAACTAATTTTTCTGTCTTATCTGATTTTTCGTAGAATAGATCTGCTATTCCTATGTCTTAGCTTGAATGTGGAGAATTCGTGGTCTTAGAATGTGGCGCAGATTGTAGTGCATTTTCACGCAGATTTTCGTCGTTTTACTACATCAAAGATAATTAAACGCTTTACATCAAGGTGTTTTGTGATATTTCGAATAGTCTTACCATGTCTAAAATGATGGCTTTTTAAATTTCTAACAGAGTTGGTTTTTAGTTATTAGCGTCTATGTTCAGTTCAGATATGGAAGAGTTAATATGTTTTCCGAAACAAGTAATAATTTCTGAACGCAGACAGTAATTCTTGTGATATATATTGTCTAAAGCATTTCAATAAAAGTTTGGAGCGTCTGAATTATTATTTGAATTACTAATTAACACTTTTTGAATAGATTATTTCATTACAAGAAATATTTTGAGGATATTTGTTTCGGAAAATATATTAACTTTTCCATATCTGAACTGAACATAGAAAGACGCTAATAATTAATAACCAACTCTGTTAGAAATTTAAAAAGCCATCATTTTAGACATGGTAAGACTATTTGAAATATCACAAAACTCCTTGATGTAAAGCGTTTAATTATCTTTGATGTAGTAAAACAACGAAAATCTGCGTGAAAATGCTTTAGTCCGCACCACATTCTCAAGTCAACAAGCAAGGTTTAAAACAGAGAGGTTAGGTTAGGTTATTCAATTATGGCAAAGCACACGAGGGCTATCTGCCTAAAGGGTGGGATGCCTTCGTGGAGGACTTTCTAAGGGAAACTGGCTCGTATACACGTTACACATGGGGAAAACCACGAAAACGCCCATGCAGCCAGCCCGTTCGCGGGATTCGAACCTCGGACCGAACTACCAGTGTTGAGCGTCTTTACCGCTCGGCCGCTGGTGGGCCCCTTTAAAACAGAGAAAAAATATTATATTAGTTTAAAGATTTGAAGTCTTAGGTTTCAATGTTTATTACAAGATTTGTGGAAATTATATATATATAATTTATTATTAGAAAAGATATTTCTATATTATCTCCAAGGAAAAGAAATTTAATTAAAGCTATGAATTATTAGAAAAAACTTTAGTAAGTATTTTTAAGTTATCTAGATCTATTGTAGTAAAAATTATATGAGATATGGTAGCTTTAATTACTCGAGAAAATCTTACTGTTGGTTAAAGTTAGTTAAGTTGTAGTCAGAGACTACCAAATTTTGGTAAAAATTTATTTAATAAAAGAAAAGTTAATTAACTCTTTTCTGGCAAAGGTCTGAACATATAAGAAGGAGGTATCTTCACTGGTATAGAGCTGTTTACCAGACCGAGAGAAACATGAAATAGGCTCATTAATTAGTAATTGAATAGCATGACAAAAAGTTTTTGTAATTTACGTTATTTACAAATTTTTAACTGACAGATATCCAACTTATTCCACCTTTTGAAGGTTTAGGAATAAATTATCAGAACTCTAACAGATAGAGTATTTAACGCCTGCTTTCAGAAGACAGTAATTAATAAATTTATCTGGTACTAAATTATTTTTAAGTACTTGAATTAGTATTAATATTTCGTTTTGAATATCAAGTTTACCGGTACAAATATTTTTGAATTGTTGTATTTGACTAATGACTGTGTTACTAATTACATTTTTAAAAATGTTCGAAGTTCAATTAATTAATTTATTCATTGCAAATTTAAAGTACCTGGTCTTGTCATAGAGTTTTATATGTGTATAATTAACTATTTGAAGATCTAGAAATTGACAACGTTTTGTGAAGAATTAGTTTTATTAAGAATGAGGCTTTTGGTATAAATTTGGGAGTGTTTTGTTTTGTTAAAATTATTAAAAGTAATGAGATCATAGTGTATCTGAAAGCATGTGCGTAATAAATATAATCTTCTTGTTTAAGCTTTTTTGAAGTTTAAATTCTTGAACAAACAAACAAAACACACAAAAAAAGGATTAAATATACTCGTAGACATATGAGCTCCCATTGGTATCCCTTTTACTAGTTTAAAAAGTTGATTGTTACATTTAAGGTAATTATTAAATATAGTGTGGCGAAGAAAGTTTTTCCATTTTTTAAAGTCTAGAATAGTGAATATTGTAGGAAATAGTTTTGAAAGTTCAAGTAGACTATTAAATATTTCTTATAATGGAAGAGAAGTATATAAGTTTTCAAAGTCAAAGCAGTTTATATTTTGTATGTTGATAGTCTTTAAGGTATTAATTACAGGAATGTTATTGTTGATAAGCCAACAAAAATGAAGTTCTGTGTTACAAGTCGTGAAAATTAAGTTACAGATCTTTTTAAGTTGGGCAACTAGCCTATATTTTTCTTGTAACTATTAGTACAGTTTGCTATGAATCTGAATTTAATTGAGAATTTATGAAACTTAGGAAGAACGTAAAGGTTAGCGAATATGCTTAGTCTGGGTATTATAGAAATATTGAGTTTTTTTATGAAATGAATTAATTTTGTGTATTATTGTAGTCTTAGTTGTGTTAGATAGTTGATAAGTATTGGGTTTGTTAAGTTCTGTTTAAAGAATATATTTGTAGTAAATTTTTCAAATAATACTAAAATTATCATTCGCTTTATCTATTGTAGTGATTACAAATTGCATTTTTAAATTTTTAATACTAGATAAAAGTTTGTGCCAATTTAAAGTACTAATAAATTTTAAAGTTTGACTTTAGTTTTAATTTGTCGAAGTACTTCATCCCTCCATTTCAAAAAAGCAATATTAGGTAAACTAAGTTGAATTCTAGTTTTTATTACAAATTCGTTAATGTTATTTTCTATATTTTTCAAGCAAAAATTTTTATTGACGTATTTGACAGGTGTCTATTTTGTTCCATATTTAATTAATTTTTAGCCCAGAAGGGTTATTAATTTCGTTTTGGCATTTTGCGTTGATTCACTTTTCAAACTGTTGCCACCAAGTATTACAGCCCTGTATTATATTTAAAGAAATTAAATAATGAAGAATTTCCAGAAATGTATGTATGTTTCTCGCAATGTGATAAAACAACGGTACCTAGAGCCATCCAATTTTGAATAACGTAATCCGCCATCGAATATGGGCATCTGGAAGCCCGAATTTGGAATTTGTTTTATTATCTATTTCATATTTTGTGAGACATTAAAGAATTTTTGATTAACAAACTCAACGATTTCAAAGCGAGGAATGGCAACACTTTACGGGGGGAGTATTTTTATCTTCAGCGCGCGAGACTGTGTATCGAAAATTCGTGTGATGTTGCTGTTGAATTAAGTTTTATGGTTCAAGTGCGAAGAACATATTTAATAAATAAAGGTTAAGGTATTTCTCCCGCCTTCTTAGCATGCCTTCGCGGTGTAATGCCCAGCACACTCGGCGCGTATGCGAGAGGTGCATGGTTCGAGTTCTGGCAAGGGCATTGATCATTTTTCATCTCTCCTATTTCGAAAGAACCTAATATCTCTACAGTGGCGCCCGAACTAAACAAGGTGATGGATTGATGATTCTCCAGGATTTGGGGATTGGGTCCCCTAATCCCCTGTCACCCTTTAAAAGGGAAAGTGTATAAGATACTTCTCCCGCCTTCTTAGCATGTGTTCGTGGTGTAATAGCCAGCACACTCGGCGCGTATTCGAGTGGTCCGTGGTTCGAGTCCCGGCCAGGGCATTGTTCATTTTTCATGTCTCCTGCTTCGAAATAACCTACTATCTCTACAAAGGTGACACACAAAACGTTGAAAAAACGCGCCTCTGGGCGTAATGTAAAATCTGAAAGCTTTCAGTTTTTTTTTTGTTTTTTTAAGTTGTAAGTTTCCGATGATAGTCAAGTTTCCTGTAATTACGTGTTGGTGGTATGAATCAACAAAGAGAAGGAATTGTGTTAATTTGCAGTAACATTCTGCTGGTTCATTTAGTTGATGGTGATTAGTGAGCGAACTGCTTTCAGTTTTTTGGTATATAAATGCTATAACTGGTAAAGTATCGGTTGTCGAGAAGAGAAATTTAGAATTGTACGGAATGTGAGATAAGTATCTGAGCCTACACTTTCTTCAAATTGTGGATGTAGAAAATTAATTTAAAAGTAAATTTTGTGATTAGTTTTAGCTTCAGAGAGTCTGTATTTACAGTAATCTAGAACTTGAACTTTAATCATTTGTAAATCTGTGTATTCTGAAATGAAGTCATTTTCATGAAGTAGAAGGAACTTCTTGTTGCAAGAATGTAACCAATTAAGAAGTGTTTTTTTTTTTGGAAAAAAGGCAGAATTAAATAGATTTTGAAATTGTGCTTTTAATTTAGGTTATCTATAGTAGGTAAGAATTTTTTGTTGCGAAGGCCGTTTCTTTTTTTTATAATAATACAATACAATAATTTTTTTCAATATAATTCTTTTTTTATAATTTATAATATTAATTTAATTATAATTCATAATATTTTATTCAATATAATTTTTTTTGTAATGCAATTCTTTTTTTTTCAATGCAATTTTTTATAATAATATAAATATCTTAAGTAACAAGGCCTTTTGTATTTGATGCTGATTTTCCTATCAAGTTACTTTCTCCGACGTGTAAAGAAAACATCTTAACGAGAGCAGGTGGCGCGAACCACGTGCTTCTTTTTCACTTTACCTGTACGTTATTGAATATGTACGATATGAAAGATAAGTAAGTATGTATGTGTTGCTTGGAAATTTCCAACTTTTCCTACCATTGTGGTTGACCTTGAAGTCACATTCTTCATCTGTTTTGGCAACTTTCCATTCATCAACGCAAAATGGTACATAAATTAGATCTTTATTGTAGCTTTAATTATTATTTACTTTTGTAAGTAGGATGAGTCCTAAATTTCTATTCTTAAATTCCTAAATTCGAATCCAAAACGATTTTGAATCTCTCGAATCTCTCTGATAAGAAAATAGTGACGGGGGAAAAACAGTTACTTTATCAAAAAACCTTTTAGTTAATAGCGAAATTTCGAATCTGCGTTTAGTGAAAAATGAATTTAAAATAAAGGTTTAAAGTGTTAAAATGCTGTTATGCTTATAATGGTTTACATTTGTTTTCGAACACTTGCATTTTTTCAAATTTGTTTGCATGGATCTTGTTCGAATTATTGAAATAGAGGCTCAAAATTTTATCTTAATAGAGTGGCTCACAAAAATGATCGAGTACACTGAATTTTTGTATTCTTTAATGAACATAAAAACTAAAATAAATTAAAACAAAAAGAAAAGCTTTTATTTTAATAATATATAAATTGAACATTTATTATAGTAAATGCATTTTTGAAAAGATGAAAATTAAATTCAAAAATCAATATCATTTATTTAATAAAATATTCTCACAGAAATGATCGAACACTTTTAGTAACAACCGAAAATGACAAAAATTTACATTGCTTTTGTTTCTTAATATCTTGTGGGACAACCTCTACACTTTTTCTCCCTTCATTTAATCTTTTCGGCATTGACTGCACAAGTTTTTTTCTGTTATCTCTGGACTTACTTGATGCCACTCCTCTTAAATCACTGCATTCAGTTGCTGCCGCGAAGAAAGGCTGTGTTTTCAAATTTTCGATTCTAGTTTCTACCAGATATGTTTAATAGAATTAAGATCTGGAAATTGGGGTGGAGCCATAATTATTCTGGACACTTATATAACAGGCAGAGTTTAAAACTGTGCGCAGTATGCTTTGGATCATTGTGCTGGTAGAATTTAAAACTATTTTGTATATTAAGTTTTTGTGATGACGATGCCAAATTTCTCTTCAAGGTGTCAAGATGTTTATACTGATTTATAATACTGTCTATAAACTCTATATTACCAACACCGGAATGTGCCTTAGGTCTCCATACTATAACTCCTCCTCCGCCGTGTTTAACACTTTGTATTAAATTTTGCTTCCGAAACTTCTCTTTCTTCACACCAACACTCGTCCATCTGAGCCGAAGAAAAGATGTTAAACTAGTAGCTTTCACCCGCGGCTTCGCTCGCGTTGATGTCTTTAAATAAGTTTCAAAGACTATTGACAAGCAAATAAAATAATTTGATTTTTTTTTCTTATCGCCTGACCAGGATAATCGGGATAAAAATTTAGTTACTATTGCTTATTTTTTAAGTTAAAAATACACTCCGCGTAAAATTTCAGTAAATACTGCTCTTCTTCATTGAGATAAAAAGAAATCCATATTGATATCGCTAAGACGCTATTCTGCATAATTTTTAAAATCTGGTTTGGATATATCAAACATTGCAAGCTTATCTTATTTATTTATTTTTTTACTAAAAAACTTCTGAAATAAAATATAATTTAAAAAACTGAAAAACATGCTTTATTAAGATAACTTACTACAAAAATAAATAATTTTCATCACCAAGATTTCAAAAAGTGTAAATTATTAACAAAACGTTAAAAACACTAATTCTTTTTCAGAAGAGCACGAATAAGAGTATTATTCTAGGATGCTTCTGTATACTATATTATATGTTTTCCCATTCTGCGCTAATACATATAAATTCCTGGCTTTGGATACGCGCAAACAGGCAACATATAGCTGACCATGGGAAAAACATGACTTTTCCAAATGCACCCCTGCTACCTGTAATGTTTGCCCTTGAGCTTTGTTAATAGTAACAGCAAAACTAAGTTGGATTGGAAACTGCAGTCTTTCAAAGTGAAATGGTAGGTCAGTGGGGATTATTGGGATTCCAGGTATGATAACACTTTCCCTTTTCCTACATCTGTTAAAATAGTGGCATCTGTTAAAAGAGGCGTTTCAGCAGCTCTCAAAGCAGCTTGTCATTCAAGTCGTTCTGTCAAGCGGAGTTGTGTTTGGAGAGGCGTCTCAGATGCTCTCATAGAAGCTTGACTCTCATAGAAGTTTGGGCCTCTAATCTTTCTTGTCTTTGAGAAGTTGTTTCATCAGTTCTCAAACCAGATTGTCGCCTTGCTTGTTCATGTAATCTTAATTGTGCATGTACGGAAAATTCTTGGGATCGAGCAATTTTTGCTGCCCGGTCCCGAAATGAATTCCTAGATATGTTAGATTTACGTTTGCGAGGCATTTCGAAAACGAAAAAAAAAAAATTAAAATTAAACTGTCCTTGAATAAGTTTCAAACTCCACGTGAATTTTAAAATTACGTGTATCGCCACGAAATATAGTGAAACTGCTACGTATATTTCCTAATGTCTGAAAAATCTTTGTGAAAGAAGAGCTAAAAGCCGGAAATCCTGAAGGATTTTAAATAATAAATTAAACAAATTAAAATTAATAAACGCTTAATTAATAATGATACGCTTTCACGCCTGAATTAATTAACCAATCACCATGAAATTTCAAAAAATATTGATATATTGGAAAAGATTAAAAATGTTTGCGTGGTTTAAGCCACGCACCTGGGCGCAGACAAACTATTACATCGTTTAACTTATCCTTATGAAACTTTTAGCATTTAATTTATACAACGACAATAATTTTAAGCTATAAAACCTATTATATGGTTTAAGTTTCAACAGATAAGTTACATTTTATAGCCTATAACCTGAGTTACATTTTATAGCCTAATATATCAAAAATATTTCTTGAAAATTTCATGATGATCGGTTAAGTAATTAAGGCGTGAAAGCGTAATAAACAAACAAATTAACATTCGCATTTAATGTTAGTTAGGATTTACTTTCATCAACAAACACTTTTTTCCAGTAGTCGGGTGTCTTTTGTTTCGCTGATTTTACAAAAGCGAGTCGAAATTTTCGGTTTTTTTTTTTTTATTATTTTTTTTTATTTTTTTAACTGATGTAAAATTTTTTGCTTGCTACTTGCCCATGATATCTTGCAAATCTCATTACTCTTATTACAGTTTCTGGATTTGCACATATTTCATATAGTTCACAAAGTTCCGCAACAAGTTTAGAAGCACTGAATCTTGAATTCTTTTTAATATTCCGTAGAATAAAGCGTTTGATTCCATAAGGTAACTTAGATGGTCTTCCAGATCTTCTTTTGCTTTGAATACGATTCTGTCTTATAACGCTTATAAATATAAATAATATA
The DNA here is from genome assembly GCA_000611955.2 of Stegodyphus mimosarum. Taxonomy (NCBI): domain Eukaryota; kingdom Metazoa; phylum Arthropoda; class Arachnida; order Araneae; family Eresidae; genus Stegodyphus; species Stegodyphus mimosarum. Next base: position 443,145 of record KK116660.1, on the reverse strand, counting down.
AATAATAAATAATATCAAAAATTGTAAGATCACTTAAATTAAGTAAATAGGTAATTTTTCTAATAGGTTTTCCTTTCTCTTGTTGCAAATCAGTAATTTATCTGCGGGTTTCTAACGATGTTTCCTTTCGTGACCGAGCCATTGCAAGAAAACATTAAAGTAGCGAATATTTTCTGTAAAGAATTAGAAAAGAAAATTCGAATTATAAAAGCAAACAATTTTTAGAGTTTTGCCTAGTTTCTTTATCCAAACTAATTCCATAAAATTTCATTTTTTATTTATTGCAGATGATTTTAATTAGAAATTATGAAAGTGTCCGATTAATTTTGTGATATCTTTTTCTTCCATTTTAGTCTAAAACGCTAATTTTTAAATTTACTATTCTTTTTTTTTAATTTATTCAGTACAAAATGATAGCTAAGCAAATATGTATTCAAAATAAAAATATTCTTTATTAGTTTACTGCAAAGCTTTTCTTCTATTATTTAAAAAAGTTAAAATATTGTTGTGCCCGATATTTTTTGTGAGACACTGTATATTATTTCTAATTTATTTTAAGATTTACTCATTACAAAATATATTCTTTGCAGTAAAATAATTTATTTAAAAAGTGTTAATCAGTAATTCACATTATAATGTAATCATAATCAGTAATTCACATTTATAACCAAACTACCATAGACTCACCTGGGCTTTTAATTATCTTTAATTAAGAAAACATAATTAAAAGGAAGAAAAATAAACATTACACTTAAGGACGTTAGAATTACACATTTAAACTATAAAATTGATCTCGGGGAAGACCATGCTTAGTCCTTGATTCCAGTACACCGACTCTTTTTGGCCGGTGTTTTCCCTGGCGCCCGCTAGGTGACGCTCATTGAGCCGTGGGGTTCGGCGAAAAGCCAGAAGTATGTTTCTTTAGTCTGCCTCATCTCCGAAGTGATGCTACAGTCCCACTATCTCTTGAAACAGGCAGTTCATAAGCACGTAAGGCTGAGGTGTGGTAAGTGTCAAGGACTTTATCTGGCTGAGCTGGATCAGCAATATCATACGTAGTGGTTAAACGATTGGTTTTTCACTAATTAAGGTCCTTCACGTTTAGGCATGAAATTTTGACACTTTCTATTCTGTGATCTGCAAATAGGATGTAACGTCACCCATACTCTTTCACTTAGTGTGTAGGAAGCCTTTTGAACGATTATAATATATGTTGTTGCTTGTCTTGCTGTTCATTAAATCGGGATGATTCATCAATAACATTGAATCTGGATGTTTCTCTTCAAGCTTCATTAAATCAGCATGCTTCTTTTCAAGCTTCATTGAATCAGGATGATTCATTCAAAACTCTATAGAATAAGGATGATTCTCTTCATACTTCATGGAATCGGGATGATTCACTCAAAACTCCATAGAATCAGAATGATTCTCTTCATATTTCATCGAATCGGGACGATTCATCACGCAGCATAGAATGAGGATGATTCTCTTCATACATCATTGAATCGGGATGATTCTTTTCAAACTTCATTGAATCAGAATGATTTATCACACAGCATAGAATTAGGATGATTCTCTTCAGAACCGGGATGATTGTTTTCAAACTTCATTGAATCGGGATGTTTCATCACTCAGCACAAAATCAGGATGATTCTCTTCATTAAATCCAATGATTCTTTTCAAACTTCATTGAATCGAGATGATTCACTACACAGCATGGAATCAGGAGGATTCTCTTCATACTTCATTGAATCGGTATGATTCACTCAAAACTCCATAGAATCAGGATGATTCTCTTCAAACTTTCACTATATGAGGTTGGATCTCCTCGGTTCGAAGCAGTTTTTCTTGAATTTTTGCAATAAGCGATTTAGTTGAGTACGCCGTTTTGTATGTTGATTTTTACCTTCTTCACTTCGAAGATTCACTAAAATGGATGTTTCAAAACTTAATGGACATTTATGGAATTTTTGTCTTGAATTAGCTCTTTGAATTGAATCACTTTCAAATTATCTGAGACGGGCAGACCCAGTTCTGTGGCTAACACTTGCAGATCTTTTTTCTTGGCTAGTCCCTAAAATGCCATATTATCGTACTTTCAATGTCCGTTAAAATGTTCAGTATTTGTTTGAAGATAAATTATACGTTCAGAAATTTTATGAATTTCTTAATTTACCCTTAACAATAACATAATATTTGAAAAACAACATCGAAAAAAAAACCGAACTAACATTTTACAAAGATTGGTACACTTGATAATGGATAATAAAATGCACAAATTTAATAAACATAAAATCCCAAAATAGAATTTAACTTTGATAAATCGTCTATTAGTAATACATTTGATGTTTATAAAATTTTAAATATTCTAAGAAATTAATTTTCGACTGTAGTTTTCTTTGAAAAACACACTCAAATATTACGTAATAGTAATTTAAAAATTTTGATAAACACACAATTCGAAAATGCAGCAAGTATTAAAATGCCTTTCAGAATAATGGCAACTAAAATATTAATTCAAAAGAGGTATTCTTATTGAATAGAAACAAAACAGTAATGGCACAGTTTAAATAATATAGATAAAACCCTTTTCACTTTTTATTCATTTCTATTTATTCTCAAAGAGGAAAAAATATTCGTTAATATTATTCATAAAATAGAATAAAACAAAACGCTCAGCTCATTTCATTGATAGTAATACAGTTATAGATATACTAAAAGAATTATGCACACCGAAAACATATATCAATCAAAATAAAAATAACATTTAACCACGTAAACACTTTGACTTGTGTGGACTTCCAATGAAAACAAAATTAATCTTCAGTTAAAACATAGAATTAAATCACAGGAAATTCAAATAAAAATCAATTATTCAAAACAATGTAAGACAATATAAATTCTTAGAGTGCAACTTATTTAAAAGAAAACACTTAGAGGTTATATATACTATATAATAATTTTGTTTCGTTTTTAACGACACATTCTATTCCATATTATTAAAGTATTAATGACGTTATAATTAGCATTTTATATTGCTTATTAAGTGAAAATCTATCATCTTCTTATTAAGTGAAAATCTGTTATCTTCGTATTAAGTGAAATGCTTATTAAGTGAAAATCTCTTATCTGTTATCTTCGGGTGAAGATGAAACCGATACTTCATGCAGTTGGGTGAAGACTTCGCTGGTGGAAGTAGTACCTAAAACCTGGAAAAGAAAAGGAGTCGATGTCCTGGAATCTTAAACTAAGCATGCTTTTTTTTTTTTTTTTTTTTTCGGTTGCGTTGCATTTGCAGTCAGGAAGGAAACATTGACGTTAATTGGGGAAGGGGAAAATAAATGTATATTGTAAGATATATATTGTAAAAAAAAGTGTTTTTAGGTCTCATTCAGCATCAGTATATTAGGAATAAAAACTTAAATGGAGCTACAGAGTTCTCTATTCTTCAGTGTAAGTCAGTAATGTATACAAGGATTGCATGGTACTAGAATGGAGACAAATTATAGGGTGTGAAAATTTTGAAGTGCTCTTTTATGTATTATTAAACAGTTTAAATATTGCAATTTTTTGGATTATTAATAACGTGTATCTCCTTATAATATTTAATTTATCTTTCAAACTATAACAACGCATTGTTTTTTATTTCAACAAGTGGGTGGTTTAAAAACAATTTGAGATATTTCTCATGTATATTGCCTGAGGAAATTTTCCCAAATATCAGCAAATAATTGATTTTATTTCTTTTGTTCTTTCATATTATAATAGTTTATTGCTTATCATTACAAAAACTGAGATAATTAATAATAAATAGAGATAAATACGCTTTTAATAAAATAGTACACAAACATATCAATAATAAAGTATTTATGACTATTTTTACTAGTAGTTTCTGAAAATATCCACATCATTAATGTAATTAATGAAAACCATTTGAAACCAAAATAGGATTTGCATTAGTAAATTATAGTTAAGAACAATGGGAAGGCCCTCAGTATTCTGAATATTATTGGAATAATTTAAGGATTAAATCCGATAGTATCGTAAGATGGTTTTGCATTTGGAAAAACAAGAATGTATCTCATTTTGACTCACCTTTCTTTTCTTTACGAATGCGGAATATCTGTGTGCCATATACGTGATCAGTTAGGGAGTAATCCATGAGTGTTTAATCCGCGAGATATTAAGTATTGATTAACATTTCTTGTAACTATTTTTAATTAAGGCTAAAGAGCAACCCCTTAATTTTAACTCGCAGCTTTTATTTTTAGACCAGGATATGAGCATAGTATCTACCTTTAACCAATGGGATCTTTTTTAAACACTGTGGCATGACAATGCCTATTAATAATAGTTTTAGCTTCACGAAGAATCATTTTCTGTGTTCCCATATTGTTTTTTTTTCCAAGAGATGTTAAAAGTTGCAATAGACGAGTACGAGCAATGCGTAATACATATATATATAACGTAAGTATACCATAAAGAAAAATGAATCCCGACAAAAGCTGATCGACTGCTATTGAACTTTAAAGAGAGGTTTATCAGAGGGAAACTGGCAATTAAAATTCCATTTAATTGGTTTTAATTATTTATTTACTATATTAATTTATTACTAATTATAATGGATTGGAATATTGGAATATGAATTAGTTGAATGTTTAAGAAAATATTATGACTGCGAAAATAGAAAAACAAACTTTTTGAGTATTTGCTTTCTTATAGAATGCAGATGAATTCATTTCTACTCAATGAAAATTAAAATTTATTAGCTAATAAATCTGTCCTCTATCGAGCACCTTAGTTCAGTGATCCGTATTAATGTGCCATTTTTTTAAAAATTTAAATGCTTCAAGAATAATTAGAAAAAGACTTAATTATCTTCTTATCCTTAAATTCTTCATTAAAAAAACTGCATTTTCGGCTATAATCAGGTGAAATAATTCTATAAATATGATTCAGAGAAAAACAAAATAAGGTACATAAATGATTTGGAAATGGAATTAGCATTGCGAGTCTCTTTAACAAATACGATGAAGCTTACAAAAAGTCTACGAAACGAAGTAATTCCGTAGAATGTTTTACAACTCTTTATGATTAAACTGAACTTAATTACACTATAAACGACGTGTAAATATAATTTAATGTATATGTGTGGATGTGTGTGTGTGGTGTGGCTCACTAGCGGCTGAACGGTAAAAGTCGTTGAACACTGGTAGGTTGATTCGGAGTTCGAATCTCGGTGAACGAGATGAGTGTATTGGCGTTTTCGCGGTTATGTGTAACGTGTATGCGAGTCAGTTTTGCTTAGAAAGTTCTCCACTGAGGCATTCTTACCCTTAGGCAAATAGTCGTCGAGTGCTTTACTATAATCAAACAAATAAGACCAAACAATATACATATATAAATAAGTAGCTTAAAAAATATAAAAATAAATTATATATGTACGAAACCTAACTAACCATTTTTATTTATATTACATAAATATACTCATGTTAATGAACATTGTATATTAAAGATATTTTTCTTTGATATTCTATACCTTGCTCTATTTGATATTTTATACCTTGTTCTATATTTTGTTCCATTTATATGTACCTACACATAAATATATATAATTTAAGGATTCCGTATTAACTAATTCATATAAAACCAAAAAGTGCATCAATAATGTATTTTTCAGTATTATTAACTTCATTCTGAAGACTTTTCTGCAGTCTCGTTTGCTTTATTTTATACATCAGTTTCAAATTAAAAACAATTGAATGTTTATATGGCTTTAGAAAATTAACCAAAGAAGAACTACCACAATGTAATTAAAAAACAGTCCTTAGACGTGAAAAGGTTGAAAGCCATTTGGGTTAGGACTATTTTCTCAGATACGTAGCATACATGTAACATAGCATTCGAAATGCAAAACTCAATATTTATTACAGATTCATTGATGTAACAAGTATATATATGTGTTTCTACGCCTATGGCTTTTAAAAAAAAAGATGTTATCTACCTTACAGTTTATCGTTCAATAATGCATTTTCATTGTACAAAATTGCATTTATTCGAAGACTTCAATTCGTATTTTCATTTTTGCTATATAAAAATGAATGCAGCGAAGTTAGATGTTTAAACGACCCCCACTTTCTCACGATTCCAAGTAAGCTTATACCCTCTTTTTCAGTTCTCCCTCTGAAAAAAGGGGTTTGAAATTTGTGACTTGACCGCATATAGGCAGCATTTGGTTTTTTCCTCGAGAATTTCAAAGCGAGCAATGGCAACGTTGTACAGAAAAAACATTGTTATCTCCAGCGCGTGAGATTGTGCATCGAAATTTTAGATATGCTCATTTTAAAATTATTTTGCGATATTACTCTTGAATTAAATTTTATGGTTTAGGTGCGAAGAACATGATATTTAATGAATAAATAAAGGTAACACACAAAATGTTAAAAAAAGTTCCTTTAGACGTAATTTAAAATCTGAAACCTTTCAGTTTTTTTTTTAAAGTTTTAAATGAAAAATTTTGTAAAACGATGGAAATTGCGTGGAGCTTTAGAAAACGCTCCGAAGTCGACCACACTTCAAGCTAGTATGAAAGATTCGAAGATTTATTCTGCGAAAAATCAAACAAAATTCAAATAGTACAGTAGATTTAAGAACAGATTGCAATTAAAGTTAATCCTGAAATTGGTAGAAGATTCCTTAGAGCGCACGAATATAATTGGCGATCAGCAAAATGGACTTTTCTTCGAAAAGAAAAGAAGTAAATTTGCCTGGCATTCGCAAAATCTATGCTTAGCGAAGATTTATCATATTAAAAAAAAGTTATGTTTTCAGATGAGTCACTGTTAAGCCCGATGCACGAATAGCTGTATGACTGAAATCGAATGAAGAATTGAATCCGAAAAATTTATTATCTAATTTTAAACATAAGGGTAGAGGCGTTATGAATTGGAGATGTTTTGCTGCCTCTGGGATGGGAAATATACTTTTTATAGATAATAATATGGATGAATATAAGTACATGTACATTGTTAAAGAAAACTTGAAAGTATGTAAAAGAAAACTTGAAATGCAATATACATTCAAGTTCTTTTCATGATAACGAACCTAAACTGGCCCTAAATGCTCGCTTATGGTTATTACATAACTGTACTGAAGTGATCAAAACTTCTCCATATTCTCCGAATTTAAATCATATCGAACATGCTACATGTATAGAGTGAGTTGGTGGAAGAATAAAGAAAGCATGACATTTCTTCGAAAGCTGTACTAAATGCAACTCTAAGAATGGTTCAAAACAAAACATTCGTACAGGAGAAGGAGAAAAAAAATGAGTTGAGTCAATGTCATCTGACAAAGTATTTAAATGCCCCGCTATTTTCGTGTTTATGTTAAATGTAAACTGTTTATCCAACGTGCCCGAATAGTTATGTGAGTTCAATTTCAGAATTTTATGAATAAGTGTTTTTTTTTCTTTAAATCAAAAACGCTTTAAAGGCTTTTCGCTTTTTCAAAACTAACTATATTATTTACCATTTCAGGCAGTTGACCGTGCAAGAGGGTAGTAATTCAAATTAATTAATATATTTCTTTTGAAGTGTGACTTCGTAAAGAAGGCGGGCGAAGAAATTAGACAAAGCAATTTTACTGTTGCGTTACGCATTAGTGATTTGAAACGAGAACGAAAGTTTGATCGGGGGGGGATAACAGTTTTAAGGCCTCTGAAAAGAAACATTTCTGTTAACGACTTCGAAAAGCTTGAATTTTAATCCACTAATTCGGCTATTTGAAAGCAATTTGTTGCCATTGCCTCAAATAGAATACTCCACACAAATATCTCCACGCAATAGCATGTTTTCATTCCACAAAGCGTAAGATGTTTAACTTACAGATTTACGTTTTCTGTTACTCAGTAGCAAAACTTGTAAGTGATTGAAAAACAATAAACTCTGTTCCTAAAAAGGCTTTTCCACTTTTTAATCTGAAATATTTAATTAAAACTTCATTTAAATCACGAGATCTCAATTAGAAATATTAAATATTTTTATGAAATGACACTAGCTGAAATCTTTAAATCATTATAAGCATTTTTCTTTTTAATATTTTGTGTTTTAAAATATTTTGTGATTTTTCTCTTAAATTTGATGGGACGTAAGTGCGAAGAAAGTTATGCTTAATAATAAAATTAGAAAGACCCCTCCTCCTCAAAAAAGTTAGCGGGAGTGTGCGCAAGAGCAGATTGGTAACCTGCGATGTTGAGCGAGAGCATGAAGAAACTTAACAAATCCGCTGGTGCGATGTTGAAATCTGAATCATTTGAGATTTTTTTCCCGACATTCTTTTTATTATTCTGTTCTCTTGTGCACTTCTCTCTTTCTATTTATAAATATACACGGGAGTTTCATTTGAAAATATTGCTTGGATCGTATATCCTCTAGTCACAGAGAGTTTCGGATTTACAAAATTTTTAAAAGCAGCATATCTTTAGAATTCTGGACAGAATGTTAAGTTTTGATTTAAATTTGTTTTTACACCCGTTATATTATTTATATTTGTTATATTATTTCCTTAAAAATAATGGATACCGATAACTTTTGGTGACAGCATCGTTTTATTTGAAAAGTAATTCGACTCAAGAGTGAAATGAACGGAAAATTAAGGACTGAGGTAGCGGAAGCTCGTCTTCGTAATGAGTTTAATCTCGTTGCGCATAGCTTAATTCTGAGAATACATTTAATATTTATAAATGCAGTACATTGTACTCAGTCACATACCTATTTTAAATACCGAATTTGAGAAGTTTTGGATTAACGCATAATATATTTAAGTCTGTTCAGAGCTTAAGTGAAGTATCACTTCCAATTTATCAATTTTGACCAAAATCAAATATGTCATTTCGATCGATATAAAAGTCTTATATACTAAACCTGAAAACTTTTGGATATCCGTTCAAAATCGAAATGAAATTTTAGATATTGTTATCTGAAGGTATGCTGTGGAGACTGTGATCATTTAATACAACAGAGCTCTCACGGTTACGGTTACAGTGAAAACATTTCGAAGTTTTCGAATGGCAACACCCACTTTTTTCCTGCGCAAATTGATGAGCGCATTGAAAAATCATAATTGGCGTCAGAAGGATACATGCATAGAGAAAATTTCCGTCGTAAAACTGTTGAAAAGAAAAGCTTTGTAGAGGACCAATGACAACACAAGAGAGGGGGAGACTTTTATTGAAATTTTACAAGTTTCCAACGTGTGCAATGTTTCAAAGTAGAATCATACCCCGTAACTTTTCAGTTTCATGGTCACTGCCGATCCCCCGACCTTAGTTCATTGCAATGGATTTCTGGTTCTGGCATTATCTGAAATAGCGCGTTAGAAGTTCATATTTCGGGGAATTTTTTTTATGATCATCGTGTAAATTAATAATAATTTTTTTTAAATCTTCTTTTTCAAACTGTGAAATTTCATTATTAATTTTTAATAATTTATGGTAAGTAGATAATATAAAATTTTTTTAGCAATTAGCTTTATATCGGATTTCAAAGTTTATCTTGAAGCATCTTTAACTTAATGTCTGTTTTTTCAATGACATGTTAGTCTTTTTTAAAATCCATTCCTTTATAAAAGAAGGGGGAAAGGCGTACGCTTCGCGACAAGGGAATCAAAAACGAAACGTCAAATACCATCTTTAAATTCTAGTTTCTACATCAGAAAGGTTACTTAAGTTCAAGCATAATATATGCTTTCCTCTCTCCTCTTCTGGCAACTTTTCTAAAGCAATTAACCTACATTCAAAGTTGTCGTGAGTTTTGGGTTACAGGATCAGTTATGAAGATTGTTTAACTACATGATTCGAATTTAGAAATAAGACTTCTTGCTTATTAATTTAATTTTATAGGCAAGTATTTATAGTGGCTCACATTTGCTTTCGAACTCTTGTATTTTTGAAATTTATTTGCATAGATATTGTAATAAACACTGAAATATGGACTTCAAATTTTTTTCTAATATATTGTTTTTTCTCCTTTTTAAGCTTTGCTTATTGGAAAATACATACTATCAAAATATTCTTTGCAATAAAGTAATGTTGTTACGTTATACGGGTTCGTGGATTTGAGAGTATCCGATGAAAACACGATGCAGAACAATAAAAAGCACAATTTATTTACAAGAATCGCTATTTACAGCACAGTTCCAAAATTACCTTTAAAAGCGTCGAAAATCTACAATAAATACGCTGAAACAATCAGCAACACAGCTTCAGGCTGTAACTGTAAAGGTAGCTTCACGGCAACACTAAACTTATAATAAACACCGTGGAACAATCACCAATTCACTGTCTGTAATACTGCTGTACTGTAAAGGTAGCTTCACGGCAAAGCACTATCTCGATCGCTTTCCGTTCACAAAACTCTCGCGTAGCTTAGCACTCACAGTAAGCAGCTATTCTCACAATGCCGGCTCTCAGAAACGCAGGGTTTATGTAGCTTTTCCTTAGGTTCCACACGTTTCGAGAAATATCTCGACAGGAAGTTATTCTAGAAGCTTCCCGATTAGACCATGGGATATCGCCAATTTTGTCGCCAAATGGGCGATAAAGTCGCTAATCTGGCAACCCTCCCATACACTATTTTACGGCAACCCTAGTGCTATGCCGGAAAGCTTACATACAATCGCAACCGCCGAATTTTTCGCAACAATATGTTCAAAAAGGGTTATTAAGAAACTCTCATAGTAATTCGGATCCTTAATTTTTGTTGAAGTATTTTGGTAGGCAATGTTTCTTGTTACATTTTTTCCTTAAATGAAAATATATCTCAAGAACTATCATCTGAATTTGGAAATTTTTATTTGTTTAGCAAAATGTATTAACAGTTTCATATCTGAACTGAACATGGCAAGGCACTAAATTTAACGACCAACTGTGAGAAATTTAATAATTTATCTTTTTTAAAGATGGTAAAAATATTCGAAATAGCAAAAAAATCCTTGATGTAAAGCTTTAACTACCTTTGATGCAATAAAACGACGCAAACTGCGACTAATTGTTGAAAATACACTGGTCTCTCGAACACATTCCAAGCTAACACCTAAGAAACGCAGATTTATTCTACGGAGCCCTAAAATTTAGTATTGCGAGCCGTTCAGTAGATATAAAAGAAGGGTTTGCAATAAAAGTTTACTGAGAAGTTTTAGGAGAATCATATAAGGATCACAATGGGCGATTAGCAAGAAGGAAATTCCCCGGCAAGAAGAAAACAAGGAAAATATACCTGGCGTTCGCAAAGTCCATGATAAGCAAAGTTTTATCATATTGGAGCAATGCTGTATTTGCAGAAAAGTCAAAATTTAATATATAATTGAGGCCGATTGGTGGCAAATCAGAATTAAGAATTGAATTTGAAAAGCCTTTTGCTTTCTGTTAAGTAAGAGGGTAGTATCGTAATGGTTTAGCGGATGTTTTTCTGCTTTTGAAATAAGAAATTTAATGTTTATCGAAAGTAATACGGATTGCGATAAAGATATAAGTATTCTTAATTATATCTTAAATCGTTTGCGAGAAAACTTGGAATTCAAAATGCATTCAAGTTCTATCAAATATAGAACACTAAATTTTCGCTTTTGGTTATTATACAACTGTCGTGAAATTATCAACACTTCTTCATATTCTTCGAGCTGAAATTATATAGAAGGTGTATCCATATAGCGGTGACAAACTTTCAGGAGAGAAAGAGAGTACACCTAGACGATGGGAAATCACATAGCAATGCATGGTTGGCAACGCTTTTCTGGCGTGGTAGTGACGACACAAAAATCAAGAAAGAAAGAATACGAAACATGTTTTTTATTCAGAGTACAGCAAAAACAAAGGAAAAGCAACATAAAGAGACAACAATCGTCATCGAAGAAGGTGTTCGAAATTACAACTCAGACCGTGATGCAGGAACCGTGCGTCATTTATCTTCCATGCGATCTTTGTGATGCAGATCTTCATGCGCCGGAGAAGTGAGGCCTGCATCATGGTCCGGGGTCGTAACTTCGAACACTTTCTGTAATGACGATCGTTGTTTGTTTTTGTTCTCATTTGTTGGTTTGTGCTTTACTAAACAAACACGTTTTGTTTCATTCTTTGTGTCCTTTTTTTTACGTTTTGTGTTGTCACTACCGTGCCAGGAAAGCGTTTCCGACCATGCATTGCTATGGGATTTCCCATCGTCTAGGTGTACTCTATCTCTTTTGTAAGTTTGTCACCGCTATACTGATAAACCCTGTGTAATGGTTAATTTAAATAATAACCTTACAAAATAATTTATTGAATGTACGAAAATGGAATTTTAGCTGAAAGATATTCACCACTGCACTGAATGTTCCGTTAACTTCGTGTTTTTATTACGAGATTTTATTATTTTTCGTAAATATAAACTGTTTGTTCAAAGTGTTATAATACTTATATGAGTTTTCAGAATTTTTTTCCCTTTTTACTAAAAACATTTTGAATAACTTTTTTTGAAAGGAAGCAAGTTTTAAAATAGATGATTAATAAATAGTATATGTGAAAGAAAAATGAAGTAATTTCGCTAATATTTGTAACTGATTATTTGCAAATAAAAACTGTAAAACGCGAGTGTCCGAAAACAAATGTGAACCACAGTTATGTAAAGAAAAGAAAAGGTTGTTATAAAGATTATCTAGGTAATGAACATTTCAGCATAATTAATGGATGATTAATGACTGAAAATGAGCTTTTAAAAGATGCTAATATTAAATTTTATTCTGTATTTTTAAGTGGCATTTCAGTATTATCAATCAAAGATTTATTTATTTTTATTACATTATTACATAATGAAACATTATTAAATAATGAAATATCTGTATGTATGTATATATGTGTACATGTATGGATGTTCCATGCATTATGGAAAAAAGACGGCACCTGGAATCGCCAAATTTTGAATAAGAACCTGCGCACCTCCAATGAGCCAATTGCTTAAAGTCTTTTGATATTTAAATTAAATGACAAAAATATTCACCTTTTAGCAATGTTAAATTAAAAAAATATAAATTTTGGATAAAGAACAAAATCTAACATTTAATGCGGTCTCCAATGTCCTGTAATTTTATTCAGGAAATGTTTTATCCTTTTATAAAATATAAACATAGAACAAGTTTGACTACCTTACAAAAATTGACCGGGGTATTAAATTTCAAAATATGCAATTTCGGATGTGATTGTCAACTTGCTTCGAGGGATTGATTAATTAAGTGAGAATAATTCGAGGAGATAAGTTTAGATGGAGTGAAGCAAAAATTGTGTATAATTTAATAGGAACAAGGAAGTCGTGTTATCCACATCAGTTTTATTTATTTATATATATTTTTGGTGTGCATATTTGTGTTTGTTAGTTAATATTGATGTTAACTCATCTAGCGTATGTAGAGAACGAAACTTTTTGAGTGCTCAATCTTGAAATTAACACTCGTCAAACGCCTGAAGAGAACTAAATTTTTTGACTGCTTAATAATTCTCTCCAGTTCTTTTTGATCATTTCCAAAAACATTATTGGTAAAACGAAACACTGATCAGCTGCGTGTCCCTGTAGTAGTTTAAAATCGAAATCGAAATATCAATTTATATTCATTTTCTTAGAAGCACTTTTTTAGTAAAAAGGGGCTTTGTCCCTGAAGGACCATTGCTTTCGTTTTGGGATTTTGCGTGGGAAACATTAAAAGTCTGAATCACTTTTCAAACTGTTGCCACAAAATCTTGCAGTCCTGTATTATATTTAAAGAAATTAAATAATGAAGAATCTGCATAAATGTATATATATTTCTACAAATGTGATAAAACAACGGTACCTAGAGCCATCCAATTTTGAATAACATAAGTTTCCATATGCGCATCTGGAAGCCCGAATTTGGAACTTTTTTATTATCTATTTCATATTTTGTAAGACTTTAACGAATTTTTGATGAACAAACTCAAACGATTTAAAAGCGAGCAATGCCAACACTCTACGGGGAAAAAAACTTTTTATCTAAAGCGCGCAGAACTATGTATAATGAAATTCTAAAGATAGACTCATTTTAAAATTATTTTGCGATATTGCTGTTAAATTGAATTTTATGGTTTAAGTGCAAAGAACATGATATTTAATAAATAAAGGTAACAGACAAAATGTTAAAAAACGCCCCTTTGGACGTAATTTAAAATCTGAGACCTTTCAGTTTTTTTAAAATATTTTTTATTCGCTATATTATTTCTTTAAAAACATATGATGATAACATTTGATGGCAATATTTCAAAAGTGATAAGTTCACAACATGAAAGGGACAAAAATTCAGGTTTGAGACTAAGGACCCCTGGTACTAAAAAGCGAAAAAGTGCTAACTGGATGAAAACCTGCTATAGCGTGCAAATTAATTGGGACAGTGCAGTTTTTTATAATTGATGTGCATACCTTCATTTACAGTGATAAGAATGAAATTAATAGGAAATATGTCCTCCTTTAGCACAAATCATCTTTAGAATGCGCTTAAGCGTTGACTCTACCACCATTAACGCTATAAATCATACTCTTGTAGCGTTTTTGATCATGCGTGTTTTTGTCGTGTAATCCATTTTGCTAAGATGTTCCTTGAAAATGTGCCATAAGTTTTCGATCGTATTTAAATCAGGTGAATTTCTAGGCCACTGTACCGCAATAATTCGATTTTCAGACATGAACCTTCGATAGATTTTGAATTGTGGCATGGCACCAAGTGTGTTGAAATGTTCCTGCAAAGGTCTTCAAGAATAGCACATTCCTATGTTTTAAAATTTTTGTATACTGCGTTGAATTCATCATTCCATCAATAGGAACTAGACTTCCAGTGCTCTCTGCAGTGAAAAAAAACCCCAAAACATATGTTTTTGAATGTATTTTACATTTTGTCAACTACGTTGAGGTCGTACTGATTGAACCTTCTTTCTTTTAACAATTATATGTGTTATATATACACACTTATATGTGTGCAATTATGACCAAATAATTTAGTCTTATCGCTGCGAAAGACATTTTTTCCAGTCATTTATTGTCCAAGATTTGTATTTGTTGGTCCTCAATAATCCTGCTTTATTCATTTGACGCGTCAAAATTTGTTTTTAACTAGTTTTCTCGCATCGCAGTCAGAACTTTACGCCGTAAATTTGAAGCATGATTATCAATAGTAATAGACAATAGATTTCATTTAAGAACTGTGCTGGTTTTCTTGTATTTATTATGCTCTTTCGAAGTAGGAATCGATCAGATTCTGGAGTTGTTTTCCTTTTCTTTGCACATCTGCCCTTCCTGTCTGGAGAAAGTTTCACTGTGTCTCTTGAGAATTCAAGAAACGCTCGATTGTCCAACACCAACCGCGGAAGCAGTATTTGTACAGTTATGGATGTTGGACTGTTAAGTGCGGATAAACTGTGGTCTCTTTTTAGACATTATATCTATTTTTAATACACTAAAATAAACGAATGAAAGTATGTAAAAGTAATTTTCTATACTCACAGAAACAAGTTTAAAAATGGTGCAATAACCTTAATTTATTATCTAAAACTAGCTATAAGTAGTCGAAAGCAGGCACCCAGATAACATTGAGGCAGGTAAAATTCCTTTGAGAGACCTGGTGGTGTCAGCTGGTAACTAACTTAAAATTCTGTGAAAAAATCGCTTTGTCCCAATTAAGTTGCACACTGTAGTATAAAGAAACATTGTAACTTTCTGTTCGTTGCTAATTACTACATTTTGTAAAGCTAAAAATAGCTAAAGCCAAACGTTAGAGTTATTTGCTTTATTAGAAATATTAGAAATCTGTATACCTTACGTAGATCACTTTCGAATTGATTTGTAAAATGTTAGATTAAGTTTAATATTTAGAAAACATATATTTTGCATATATGTAAGACGCGGTAGCGTTCGTCGTATATTTTGACTTTCGATTTACAGTGCACTTTGTACAATGGACGTACAAGTGACGCATCAGTGCGTGGGCATGATGTAGCGTTCTTTTGCTAATGAGCTGCCACTTTGTTTGCTTGTTTTTTAAAAATGAAAAACTAGACTTCAAAGCGTCATGCTTTCGCTGTTGAAACTTAATTTCAAGAACAACGATGTCATAAATCCATCATTATCGTTTCTTTTTCAATAGTTTCAAGAATAACAATAATATAATTTTTTCTGTGAGTACCTCAAGCGAAAAGTTTTCCAAACACATTGTGCTACCGTACTGGAATTAAAAGAACTCGTCATCGTTTCCGTCACCACGTACTTCCCTGTCAATATCTTAAAATTCAGCCGGCCTGATTGGCACAGTAGTTAGCTTTGCTCCCTACCGTGTTGTTGTGTACCGGAAAGGACTTGGATGTTTGTAAATGTATGGTGACTTTTGCGGCATTGGGATACTTAAAATACACTGAGCGCAGAAAGCCCTGTCGTGTTGTGTGGTGGTAGAAGAAGACGAGTAGGAGATCCTTAGGCCGTTCCAGGGAGATTTTCCTTCAAAAAAAGGGCGGAATTTAGCGAAGTTGTACTCTTACCTGTATATTACAGATATTATACAGGGTATCTTAGACTATCACGAAAATCAGGATTGCGAAGTTAAAGGCATGAAAACTTTTATTTCTGGACTAAAATACAAATAAAAATCCAATTACATTGACAATCAATAAAAAACATCTTTAACACACTTTCATTTCACGCAGGTCGTCAGGAACCTCTTTTTAAGAGGCAAACCGTTATCTCCAAAAGCGAAGATCTCTCTCCGGTGCGCAAGATTTTTTATTTTTGCGAACAATGGAATGTGCATGTCTGACCTTGTGACGTTAAGGCTTAGCTAGAAGGAGCATTCCTGAATGTTCGCTGTGTGTGTTTTTTCCTTCTAGAACCACGCGAAAGCTCTGAGCCTAATTGCACACATGCATGTAGAACTTGAGAATTCGTTGTCTTTACAGTGTCAAGGACCATGCCAACGACAGACATAATGCTACACTCCTAGCCGCAAGAAAATTCGTGAACTTCGTTTTAAAGTTACAGTCAGAGAAGTGAGATAAATCATAATAACAACAGTAAGATCTTAAATTGTTTCCAGACTTATCGACGCAAAACAGAGTCAGAAACTTTTTCCCAGAAACAGCCCCTCCCAGAAATACACAGGAAGACTTTCCAGAAGTATATTATACAGACCCCAAAAGTGTACTATATAGAAGCCCTCCCAAAAGTGCAGAAGCATGACCTTCCTTTCATTGGTTCCTCTTCTATGCGAAATGGAGCTTCCTGCGCAATTTGTTCAGCTGCATCGTAAATTGTTGCCGCTACGTGCACCAAATAGATCTTACGAATGTAACTAACTGTTTCTCGAAAGTTTCGACTAGAACTCTTCCGAAGCAACTTCCTAACTGTAAAATAGAATCTTCGAGTCTATTTCCTGCCGGATAATTTTACTCGTAACCATGGAAACAGCAGCTGCAAGGAAAAGAACGACTCACTTAATTATTTCCCCCCATTTTATTTTCGTTTATGAAAAGCACATGAATGAAGGCTGACCTGAACTACTATCTCGATGAAGGAAAGAAAATAACTGCAATGCACTGGTGGCCGCACAAGTTATAACCACGAATGACAATAGCCTTTAAGTGCCTATCTTAAAGTAACAGACTTTAGTCTAAAAGAAACGCCTTTCTCGGGAACCTTTCTTGTTGCGTTGCATGTCGATAGGTTTGTTAACGCCATTAGGAGGACCAATGGACAGCTTTCGGCTCCATTCAGAAGAATGGTCAGGGCCGTCATATGATAATGCTCATTTTTCAGTATCATTTGATGATGGCGTTTTAGTAACTGCTATTGGACTTCTCAAAAACAAACAATAATATCATAGCCATGAACGTTCCGCTTCCAGAGTAAAGCTTGGGGCAATATAGATTAGTTAGCATGTAAAGATCATACCTGTTGACCAGTGATGTACAGCTGGTGTCCTTCATACTAGTGACGTAGAGAATGATATATACAAGTAGTTGTTGCTTATGGTGTGAATTATTTACCTTTCTTGTTGTATAAGACGCACCTTGATTTTGAGACCCGAAAATTGAAAAATAAGCCAATAAAATAAAATAAAAATAAGGAATTATATGGCTGACGTGCTGTTTTTAATTTGCTGGATTACAATTTAATAGGAATTTAAAAATATTACATAAACGTATTGAAATCAACGTTAATTTAGCGTACAATGTGTCATCACTGTCAGAATTTTCATCCATTAGCTGAATCTCATCAGTATCCCCTAAGTACACAATAGCCTACACTGAAGCTTCCCCAAATGCATTGCATCATTTCGTTGTTAAATTCGTTTTTAAATAGCCTTGCCCTAAAAGGATTTGTGTGTATGTGTTCCGTATCTTTAAGTTAAAGGTGGCTTAGTATATACTCAGTGGGAGGAGGAGGGTCGCAGTGGCTTTGTCAGGAACTAGGAACGATATGATTTAAAACTTCACACCGCTTTGTTCGTTAATGAAGGGGCGGGATGGGGGGCAGAAATTGTTGGAAATCTCAAATTGTTGTATAAGACGCACCCAGGTTTTAGACATGAAATTTTTAAAGAAAAAGATGCGTCTTATGCCAGGGAAATATGGTAATTAAAATGAATTATTGATTATTTATAAGACAATAATTTTATTGCGAGGGAAAAGGAAAAATATAGAGAGGTTATTTGAATATGAAAGCACAAATGAGCTATCTGTCTAAGGAGATGTCTACCTTCGTGAAAGATTTTTTAAGCCAGTATTTAGCAGCGTGGCGCTAATATGGGGGAATAGCAGCATGGGGGAGGGCGAACGACGAAGAAACTGAAGTTATAGAATAAAATATGGGAAAATTAAACAATAAGAGCAAGATTTATTTTACAGTTATGATTAATTCGTGTTTCTCCAATGGATAGAAACTATATAGAAGCAGTTGTGTTTATTTTAGAATGAGCAAGGCGTAGCTAAAGGGAAGGAGGTCCACCCCGGGTGCCACGGGGACATTTTTATGCGTGAAACATTATTTTATAGAACTTAGTATATACTCGGGGGAAGCTTCTTTGTTAGGAACTAAAAACGTTATCATTTAAAATCTTCACGCCTCATTGTTCGTTAATGAAAGAAATTGTTGTGAATCTCAGGGAATTTCAGGCGTCTTGGTTTTTTTAAAGAAACGACTGAGCGTCATTTTAAGGGTTAACATTCAAGCTCCGTATGCGTCGTCGATAATCTTTCACCTTTGATTTCGTTCGCTGTTGGCGTTTCCGTGGGCATAGGCGCACTATCGTAAAGAACGCACCCAGTTTTTAGATACGAAATTTTTGATGAAAAGGTGCGTCCGATACACCTTAAAATACGATAATACGCTGACAGTGCTGCTATACCCTTACCTCTCTCCATGTTGCAGCAATTCTGCATGACATGTACTCCATTCTATAATTCTTCAAGTGTTCTTGAATGGAATGTTTCTCTTTCAGGGAGGTGTCCAATGGAACGATGAAGGAGTTGAAGATGTTCCCTCAGATTACGGAGGAAACAGAGGAGAATCTTTTGAACCTGGAGGAGGAGCCCAAGAGCCCCTACTCCTCCACGCCACCTTTTAACCCGTCCTGCTCCTCTTCCTCGGAATCCCCCACGGATACTCCTAGCTCTCCTAACCATGAGGTAAGTCAACTCTCTTTCTTCATTTACGTTGGTTCTGCGTCAACCAGAGTTCCTCAACGATAAAAGTCTCCCCCCGAATGAACGTTTTGCTTCTTTAACAGGGCTCAGTTTCGATAAAAATATTTCTTCCCCCTTTCACCAACTGTCAAGATCTGTTTAGAATTTCGCGCCAAATCAACTTAAACGGCGTACTTGTCACTCAAGGATGTTGAATAGCGTCACTCCATCCAGGAGAAAGAAATATTTTATGTTTCCTAGTCTCTTATCTGAAAATTAACAAAGACGATCCCCTGAAGTCACGCTTTCAAGCGCATTGCAATGCCATCTGAAAGAAACATGGAAATGTATTTCTCTTTTCCGTCGTTTTAAGTGAAATTTGCTTTGTATAATCTCGTTACAACCTCGTTTTCGAGGGAGCGTGACCAATTAAGCCATAAATCTCCCCTTTTCATTTTAGCGGCATTCTAGTGGTTAAAAAACACGAGACGACCAGAATGCATCGCGTAAACAACCAGTCTTAGTATAGCTAGAGAGCTAGTATAAAGCTAAATCGCCATTTTAAAATGAAGAAGACATGGCTAATTCTTTGACACCTTGAAGAAAATGCTATTGTTTTCATAAGGCGTATTTCCTGTTGTGGCGTAGTAAAAACCGTTGCCAGTTCACTCAAGATTCTCTACTAAATTCTGTAGTTTATAAACGTTATCTGGCGAATGCCAATAATTAAGTATTTCGGAGTACCTATGGTTCTAAACCGTGTACCTCCACATCATCTAGGATCATATCTATGCGTCTGCCGTCAACTACAAAGTGCTCTTACCAGTAAGTTAATCTTAATACCATAGGCCATTAGTAAATGCAATTTTGGATAAAAGGTCTATTAAAATACACCACACCCGAGGGCGAGTTCAGAAACATGAGCGTACTCAGTAGATAGAAATTATTAGGGGCAATAATCTGAGCGTCAGGAGCAGTCGATGAGCAAGCATCATCCTTGGCATGATTGGTCCGATTGAAGTTAAGCAATTGTGACAATAAATTACAATTAAAAGCATTATAAAAGTCTTTAGAACGATAACAATTGTAAGTTTGAAGAGTTAAATCAGTCTTAATCTTCTATAACACAAATAAATGTTGCGGAGTTAAGAATAAATGCAGGAAAAATAATTTCCGAGAGTATAAGGCTTAGACATCCTATGATGTGTCTTGGCCAATAGCGATGGAGGGAAGTCCTGAGACCACGAAATAGATTTTAACACAGTTTCACATAGTATGCGATTTAAAATAACAAAGTTTTACCTTTGTAATAATAGTAAATACGAAAGGTCTTGATTAAATAGTAAAATATAATTTAATAAGTAAATGTGCACAAAGTCCATAAGCTTTGTCAGATATCAAAGTTCTATCTTTGTACGATTATAAGCACAGATGAGTAAAATAAGTCTTGAATAAAGATGAAAATAAAATAAGTCCTTGTTGATTTGTGAATTCCTCACAAACCAAGGTGCGTTCGTTATGCTTCTCAGGATCTTGTTTTGAAGCACATTAATTTTCTGGCAGTGGCCCAGGTCGGAACTGCATACAGGATAATTAATTGGTCGAATGAGGGTAATGCAGATGGTTCTTTTGGTATGTAAATTTAAATTTGATTTTCTTCCCATCAGAGAGTAAAGGGCCATAAAAGCGGCATTTGCTTTATTTGTAATATACTGAATGTGGTGTTTGAAATTTAGCGCTTTGTCGACATATACCCCAAGTGTCTCGTCGCCTGGATGAGGATAGACATCTAGTGGTGGTTGTCTATACAACTGGTAGACTAGTGGTGGTCATCGATACAACTGTAGAAGTTGTTATATAACTTGTAGAATGTTAAGCAATTGTAACACCTTTGTATAAAAACAAAAATTACAAACAATTAATTCACCTTTATTCAGGGGGAAAATATTCGAAGATTAGCAAGCATTTTGATTTTTTAATTTCAGGGAATATCTTCGGACAGATGGCAGTACAAATATCATGCTCTGTATCTCTGTTCTGTTCTAGTGATGGGGAACCGTTTGAGTTTGCCATGCCAATGTTCGAAAAAAATCCTAGCTCAACTTTGGTACCGTGCCATATATAGAATCATACATTTGCACATATAGAATCATACAAATATTGTGGTATTATCTAATTTTTTTATCTCCATCGGCGCCTCTCGAAATGCGTGATGAGTGCCACTCAAAATAGGTTCGCGTTTCAGAGGTTTGCCATCACTGTTCCATTACGATTGGTTCGCGCTTGTTGTATAACTTTTTATGCCTCGGCGAATTTTTATCTTTCGGTGCTTAGCTTTTTGCATGTATTTTGATAATTTCATTAATCTACAAATAGTTAAAAATATTTTTCCCATGAAGGATTCAGAATGTATGCAGCTAATTTCTTGCGATTCGGAGTGTGATTTGCAACCAGAATCTGAGTGGTGACAATTTTCTAGATGACTTCGATACTAGTATAAAATTCTAGACATCTGTTTATGGAACGTTTGTGTGTTATGTAAATAAAATGGCGTTAATGATACGAATTTGCAGCTTCAATTTGATAGTATTGTTTGACTGATTGAAAGACATGCAATAATAGAAGGTAAAGAAATATCTTCTTAGATGTTTCTCAGCTCCACTAAGAATAGCCGAAAGACACTTTTTAGAAGTGATGAAACTTACAAAAAGCAATCCGATGTGAACATTATAAGACTTTCTTGTATGACTTATTAAATTATACACATCTATTTTTTTTATAACTAGTATAAAACTTAAAAGTATGAGTATAGGAACCGGGAGATCATACTTAGAAAGTTAGATTTCGTTATTTGTCAATTTTTTTTTAAAATTTGACATTGCCAAAACATTGTCATTTAAAACACTTCTGGAATTAGATGTATATGGGCTAACGTCTGCGAAAACAAAGCCGGGTAAGGGGGATATGTATATAAGTTATGCAAGATACATGCGTACGTACATGCGGACATATGTCACGAAAAAAATCCTTTTTGAATCCATTTTATAATCTGTTTTGAAAACACGAATCCTTTATTCTGCCCGTACGTACAGACGTCGCACAAAACAATATTTAAAATGGATTCGAGAGCGGTCAAAATGTATATTTCTGTTGAAATATGACAGACGAAGTTTCTGCTGATGACAATATTTCAAAAGATTTTTGTCTGGACTGTGATGTTGAACTTTGCTTCTCGCATTGTTTTAAGATATGTCATGCTAAATCAAAATCTTTGCCCCTCCCCAAAAAAGAGCGGCTGAGTAAATGTAATTTTAGTAATTCTAATTAAACGTATTTTCAAAGTAATTTATTTTTTGTATACAAAACCGTATATGTTATTTCTCTGTAGGACGCTGGTGTAGGATGAAAAGCAACTTCTAGGGAAAATATTATTATTTTGTTTGAAGTTGATCTAAAAGCTTAAATATATTACAAATATTAATTTTAATGGCATTTTCCTACGTAGAAATGTAAAACGAATAAAAAATGTGACAATTTTTGGATCGACTTCAGGAAAAAATGATACAGTTGACTGGTTGATGACTCGTCCTATTGTAATTTCATAAAAATACGTAATGCATTTAATTAGATATATCATGAATAAAATATATATTTTATTTAAATGAAGCGGATTAAAAGTATAAAAATATTATCAACATTATTAAGAGCTGCGTTTAATGCTTTTTAATAGCTTATTACATGAACTTTAGTAGCTTGTTAATCAATAAGAAATAGATCAAACTGAATATTAAACATACTAAATGGCTAAAGACTACTGCGGGAAAGATAAAACTATTTTGCTTTCGGCTTTGGCACCATATTTCCTTTAAACTGCCCTGCGTGTTGATTAAATCTGAAGGTTAAATATCAGGCACCACATGTCTTTTAAATTGCTGAGTTTTCTGATTAAATTTGAAAGATTAACATAAAATAACGGAAAACGTTTTTTTATTAAATTTTAACATTTTTATTAAAAAATGAAATTAACATAAGAAAATCATTTAGATAAAATTTTACGTACTTTTGGGAATTTTTTGTCACAAGTTTCTTGTGGAGTTCTCCCGATGAAAAAACGAACAGTTGTATCTTGTTTAATTATTTTCTTTATTAAACAACTGGAAAAATCTCCACGTGACATTAATTTGTGAAGGAATAATATCATGGTTAGTAATTAAATTGACCATGATATTATTTTTGGAATTATTGTTTTCAGTTTCTCGTTTCGGTGTAGAATTTTATGGGTACTTGCCTTCTGTCTCGGCCTATGCAAAAATGTTGATTTAGCGCGTTTCTACACTGGCGAGAAACAAATGGTTACCGATCTCCGAATGCGCAAGAAACAACCGGGTAACGATTTAATTGGTTTTTCGTAATTGCATTGTGTCGGTGTAGCAGTTTTTGATTATAAAATACTCGTTATGTTTACTAACTTCAGTATTCCATCAACGGAAAAGGAAGCTGTAAGAGATGTTTTAAGCATTATTAGCAACTATTGCTAAATTATGACGGCCAGAAAAAGTCTTAAAAATGAATTTTCTTGTATGTTTATATATACATATACAATACAAAAAGTTATTAGTCGTTCTTTTTTATTTACTCCGAGGAACTTTGAATTTTGTAACTGCTGTTTTTCACGGAAAATAATAAATGGATCCTGATTTTCCTTATCGACTGTTACTTTGAAGAATTACGTTTCATGGAAATTTTTCCTTTGCATAATTAATTCCACACTGATATTTAAGAAGAGTGCCGGCGAAGAAATTAATTCCAATAGAAGTTATTAAAGAAATGCATCAAATCTTAAATTATTAAGTAACTTAGCGACAATGGATTAAATAGAGACTAGCTCAACGGCCAAGTAAGAACAGATTTTAAGAAATTAATTTTTCTCAGTGAGTGAAGTAAGATGCTACGACAATAGTTTGGTTTAAATATATTATGTTAAAGTAAGTATGAGTTTATTTAAATTTTAAGAGTCTTATTCTAATTAATAGTATTCTAAGTAAGATTTGATATTATCTTGAATTGTGTAGTGATAATCATAAAAATTTAAGAATACAAAATTTTATTTAAATCTATTATTCTATGAAGTGTTGATAATACTCTGAAGAATTTTTGGTTTTAAAAACAAAACAAAAAAAATTATGTTTTAACTATTGTAAAAATATTTTAAGAAAAGTACACATTTTTGTTCTCAAGAAAATTTTAAAGTTTTCAGTTACAATGTCGACAAATCAGGAACCCGTTAATCTTGACGATTCACTAAACGTAAATCAAGATACAATAGATCTAAATATTATTCCATTTGAAGATTCTAAGGACAGTGACATAATTTCTAGGTTAGTTTATTTTAACAAAGTCTGCCAAAATAAGGACGAAGATTGGAAACTTAAAAAGATTTAAAAAGATTTCTCGTTACATTAAGGGAAAAGCCCTCTGGCTTTATATTAAGAATTGCCATGAGCTAAAAAATTACTCAGAATTTGAACAAATATTAAAAGAAAATTTTATCGATTCCACCGTAACTACTTTTGGTGACTTCGCTAATTTAAAGTACAACGCCAGAGATGATATCACAAATTATTTTCGAAAGAAAATGGAAGTCGGTAAGCGGCTTAATTTGGATAAATCAATGATTTTAGAAGGTTTGACAGATGGTTTGCCAAGGAACTTAAAGCCTTTGATGATTGTTCAAAGTCCCGCTGATCCGATAACTTGGCTATAACAAGCCCGCAAACTTCGACAAATTCATGAATTTAAAGATGAAAATTCACAAAATTATAACAGAGATAGGAATAGTCAACAATTCAGACAAGCTAATTTCCGAAATAATAATCGTCAGTTTGTTGATAATCGACCCAATGCATCTATTTACAAACCTAATAGTTTTCAACAAATTGGAAATAAATCTAACAGTAATAACAACAACGGATAGAAAGTTGTAAGTCACCATACTAATAGTAATTTTTAGCCCCATTACCTTGTAGAATATGTACCAAAAAAGGGATACCAAATTGTTATCACTGGGCTGATATGTGCCCATTCCGAAATGAGAACAACGAAACTGAAACTAATTCTAATGTGGAAAACAAAAATTCGGGACCCGATTCTTCGGGAGATTAACAATTGACAATTAAGGGATTTTTATTCCATGGCAGATCAGTCGACTGTGTCGTGGACACTGACGCGACATTGTCTGTCATCTCAGAAAAATATGCAAAAAATTTACAGTTACAAATTCAAAGGGTAAAAGGCATTAAAATTAGGCAAATTAAAGGAAAATTTTCTATTGATAAAATGTGTAAATTACAAATGAAAATTGGAAATATTATTAAACTAATTAACTTGTTTGTGTCAGATACTAATTTAGATTATGTTCTTTTGGGTTTAAATGAATGTAAATTATTTGAATTAAAAATTGATTGTAGTAATTTAGTGGTAACTCAAACAAATGAAAACATTTCAAACTCTGTGAATGTAAATAATAGAGTTTCTTTGCATGTACAACTTGATCAAGTACTTGAAAAAAACAGTAATGTAATGCCATCAGTTAAGACAAAACCTAGAAGTAATATCTCTAAGGTAATAAGTGTTGATGAAAATAATATGTTTAATGAAAATAATGTGTCTAAACGTATAGTATTTAATGAAGGTAATAAGTCTAATATTAAGAAGTTTAATGATAATAAGATGTCTAAGGTAACAAGAGTTAATGTAAATAATAAAAGTAATGTAAAACTAAAAATTCAAAAAAGTGATGTGAAAAAACAAACTAGTGAAGTAACAATAGATTCAGAGAGTGTGGAGGAAGAAAACCCCGAATTAATTAAATTGTTAAATAAATATAAGAATGTGTTTTCCAAAAATAAATATGATGTAGGTAAAATTAACATTGAACCACAACGAATTAACTTGACTTCTGATTTGCCTGTTACTTTAAGACCTTATCGAACTTCCCCTAAGGAAGAAGAAGAAATTAGACGGCAAATTGATCAATTATTAAAAAACGGAATTATTAAAGAAAGTTGTAGTCCTTATGCATCCCCAGTAACCTTAGTATTAAAACGCGAGGAAGGCAAAAAAAAACAGAATGTGTATTGATTATCGTAAGCTGAATGCTTTAGCCAAAGACTGATGCTCATCCCCTGCCCCGGATAGACTTTTTATTAGACAAATTAAGCAATGCAAATGTTTTTTCTATAGATCTCAGGGTTTCGGCACATTCCCATTCACCCTGATGACACAGAAAAATTGGCTTTTATTACAAATTTTGGACTATGAATGTTAAGACTCCCTTTTGACTTCAAAAATGCACCGGCTGTCTTTAACAGAGTTATTAAATGCATCCTCACTAAAAATAAAATCCAGTTTGCTTCTAGTTATTTTGATGATATAATTGTTTACTCTTCTTCCAAAGAACAACATCTAAAGCATTTGAGTGAATTATTTGAAATATTTATTCAAGAAGGTATTAAATTGAATCAGAGTAAATGTGTCTTTGTCAAAGATAAAATCAATTTTCTAGGTTATGAAATCAGAAAGGGTAAAGTTACCCCAGATAACAAAAATATAGAAAGTATTAAAAATTTGAAATACCCAAGTAAATAAAAAAGAACGATTAATAACTTTTTGTATTGTAGTTTACTACATCGTTACATTAATGAAAAGACCGATTCCTTTGCGAGTCCTTTTATTAATGTAACGATGTAGTAAACTACAATACAAAAAGTTATTAGTCTTCTTTTTTATTTACTCCGAGGAGCTTTGAATTTTGTAACTGCTGTTTTTTACGGAAAATAATAAATGGATCCTGTTTTTTCTTATCGACTATTACTTTGAGCTACGACTACATATGGCACATCACAAATATATATACTTTTTAATAAATTGATAACAAAACTGTATTGAGTAAAATGACAAATAGAATTATCCCGCCATATTTAATAATAAATTTTAGGCACACACGCACACATATTCATGATTTGATGCGTAGTCGTGATGGCAGAGTTGCGGGACGTGAGGAAGAAGTTGATACGAAACGAAATTCAGCTAGTTACGTTCTTTATTTCCAGGCACACTAGAATAATTCCTCATAGACAATATACTCTTTACTCATAAACAATTACGATAATTTCATATGTACGCAAGTTAACGTGGCGACATCTTTTAGGCCGACAAGCAGAGCATCGAGGATACCTTAGCAGTGGCGGAAGCTAGGGAAAGGAATGAAGAAATGACGTATATGCCTCGCGAAGTAGTATTTATACTAGATAGGTGTACAAAGTATTGCTAAGCTATGACTGGGTAATTTTGCGTTTGTTGCATAACATGGAAGGATCTCGAATTTGGGAGAACAGGTGAATTTATGAGGAGAGCACGAGATCTAGAATAGTTAATTTTGAGGTCGCCGATTATTTTTTAAAATAGCTATCGTATTTTGTTATATCTTACATATATGTGTGTTTGTGTGCCTGCGTCGTTATTTTAAATAAATCGCTTGTGTAATTGTATTAAATACGTTAATTAATGTATATATTAAATAATTTGTGTGAAATTATGTTGTTATTTTAAATAAATTGTTGACAAAGTTGTATAAAATTCTATAAAAAATATAGATTTTATTAAATTCCGCCTGTATGTATATTGTAAATAACTTATATTGTGTAGATATTGAAGAGATTACCGTTTACTTTAATTGATTTCGTTTCCGTGGATTTTTTTAACATTTGGAAACAAATCGCACTTACTTAACCGGAATTTCGCTAACTCCGTTTTCTGTCACCATTGCAAAATACAAGCACTATACTTTATGTTCTAAATATTGGATTTATGATACTTATAGCCTATCGTTAACTGGGTTAACTATAAGCTAGACAACTAGATGATTTGTAAAACTCCATAAATTTACCAGCTGAAAAGGTTATTCAATAAATTCAATGTGCTTTTACTAAGTACTGAAACGAGAGGGGATGTTCGAAATTCATAATTTGACAAAAACATTGATATATCTTAGGCCTTCAAGTAATGTTTATTTTTCATACATGCAGTAATATGAACCTCACATTGTATCCTCCCAAAATGAAAAATTAGTAGTAATCCCATCGGGGTCGTTAGAGCTTAAGATATTATTTTTAGGTGTATGAATATATTAGAGAAAATATTAGACTTAAAAAACAAATGAAATTCAATTTTCAAGAAAATAGGTTTTTCTAAAATACGCTTTTATTTAAAATTGATATGATATTTATTGCACTAAAAGGAGAAAATTAGTATTATATAGTTGAATGGGGATAATAGATTAAATAATTTTATTGAAAGAATACATCTACTATTTTGTATCTCGAATAATAAGAGTCGGAGATGCCCATGATAAATTTAGAGAAATAGTGGCTTATACATTTGACAGTGCAATTAAATTAATAGATTTCGTTATTTACAGGATCCACGTTTTTATTATTCGCGATATAAAATTGTAGATGAATTCTGTAAATAGAATTATTTAATATATTATTCCCATCCAACAGTACGATAAATTATTGTTTTATTCCTTTTAGTGCTTTATCATATCCATTTTAAATAAATAAATAAAAGCTTATTGTATAAAAACTTTTTTATCTGCTTCTTTATTAAAAAAAGTCTCAATGACTCGTTATCAGTGATGAAGTTTTTAGTTGTTATTAAAACACAAACGATAAATTATAAGAAAATTATGGAATAAAGAAAAATAATTGAATGTCATTCGAAGAATGAAGAAATCGCTTTCAATATACTCTTTCGGAAACTGGATGTAATAACCATGTTACAACGAGCATTTTACTTGAAGCTCACAATCTAGCTGGATAGATTCTGAAAGCTTTCAGATTTTATATTACGCCCAAAGGGGCGTTTTTTTAACGTTTTGTGTGTTATGTATTAAATATCATATTCTTAGAACTTGAAACATAAAATTCAATTCAACAGCGATATCGTTGAGTTTAATCAAACATTCTTTAATGTTTGACAAAATATGAAATAGAGAATAAAACAAATTACAAATTTGGGCTTTCAGATGCCCATATTCTAGTGGAGGAGTACGTTATTTAAAATTTTATGTCTCTAGGTACCGTTGTTTTTTCCACAATGCGAGAAGCATACATACACATTCATGCAGATTCTAGGCGACGCAACAAAACGAAATTAAGGCCTTCTGGGCAAATTGTCCGTCTGGAATAATAAAAAAAATAAAAGAATATTGCGTATTTGTAATTGCGTGAATTTCAAGTTTCATACGAATTACCACATGTCATTGTCATCGAGAAAAAGTGTGAGTACAAAATTTGAACTTGATAACATATCTGGAAGCAGGTTAAAAATCGATGATAAAATTCCACTCACAATATAACTGCGAAAAATTTCATAGCTGCATAAAAGGTTATAAAAATTAAGATATTTTAAATAGATTAGATCGGAAACAGTTCGAAATTAATTGCTTTTGGAAAAGGCTTCTTGAAAAATAAAGACATCTGAAACACAAAGCGTCTCACTTGCCCAACTAGGCGTTTAGAACGTTTCGCTTAGGAGTTGACCTTGATTATGGCGGTTGGTATCTTCCATATCGATTGTCTGCAATCCTTCATTCGTAAACGAGGTTCCTAATGGTTATAAATACGCACGGTAATTGTAAATCGATGGTAAATTGCCTGTTTCGAGGCACAAACTTTTCAAATGTTGCTCACAGTCTGACTGGATGGATTCCAACTGCCGTCCAGTTCAACGAACGAGGTGGATATCGATTCCAGAATACGGCAGAATGAATGAAATGGTTTTTTGTTTTGTCTGACGTTTGCGCTTGGCTGGACAAATCTTGAAGATTCGTATACATTCTAACTCGTGCAGTAGATGCAGAACATGCGGCCATTTCGTATGCATCTTTGTTGGCTACCAAGGATAATCAGTTTCACATGGTAAAGTTTTAATACATATATGTAAGATTAAAATATATATAAAACAAAATTATGACTTGTAGCAATAGTCCCTTAATTCTAAATTTTAATTTGGGTATTTCCCCTCTCTGTTCTAAAATAATAACTGTTTGTAATAACGTTTTCTTGACTGCGTTATTTCAAAATTAATCGGTTTCATTTCATCGTCGGTAACTCACAGCAGTGCAGGTATGTTAAAGCCTATCACTTCTTCAAGAACTGAAATTTTGGCTATGTATGTCACGCTTCTTCTAAATGCATAGCCCGTTTTCCACTTTGCTTTTGCTAACACGCATCGCTCATCTCTCTGCTTTGCCCATTGCCTAAGATGTAATTTTTAAAGAATGTTCTGAAGATTGGTGCATATTACGCCTATGATGATGTCTGAAAAAGAATATGTGTCTCAAGAACTTGTTGTACAGTATAAAATTATGTGTTTTATCGATGGCCTCGTCTGTCTGCAAGTCTCTCTTTTGTTATGCATCATGCAAACTATGCTGTAAAACAACTGCCCAAATCTGTTACAGCTATCGCCCGATCATCAAGATATTATAGCTATATTACATATATAGAGATTCAATACCACGGTCAATGTTTTTATTATTGGGATATTGTAATCGGATTTTCGAAGTCCCTCCCTTTGAATGCGAAAACATGGAAATTACATCGATTATTGTGATCAACAAGTCGGTTAATGCTGAAAATTGCCGAATGATTGAAAAATGTCACTGGCTAAGAGATTAAGTCAACAAACTGCTTGGTTTTCATTTTAGTCATCCATTTAAAATTAGGCAAAAATTTAACCTTTCGTTTATTGTGGTGCATATTTTTGGTATCTTTTGATTTCGAGAACCCTAAAATGCATGTCTTTCTTCTTCAGACAGAAGAAGATTACAGAAGACATCTTCCAGGTACAAATCTATGCAAATCTTGAGGTAAACTTCCAGAAAAATGTAACGATGAAATCGGTGAATTCCCTATAAATGCTCATATAAAGAAAGCCCTCCAAGCATGAAAGTTAGAGGTACTGCATAAAGTCAGACAATTTTCAGAAACATTAGATACAGTTCATGAATGAACTTCTGCGTGACGCTTGCTGAGAATGCGATAGTGACGACTTTTTGGTAGTTAAAGTGCTGTGAAAGTGACAGTTTATAAGTTTTTTAGTTACACTTATATTAAATTAGATTAACTGCATTGCTGCTTTGGAGGATATTTTTTTATCGTCGTTTAATGTTATCAAAATAGCATGATCAGATTTAGCGGCACCAATTGTAAGTTCATTATTATGTTTCCTTCTTAAATTAGGTATTTTGCTAATTACTGCAGGAACTCATGTCCCATTCACGTGTATGTAGCAAATATGGAAAAGTAAGTACATGTTTCGGTTTTAATGAGTACGAACAGACACACCGACATGCGCCAGTAGCAGTGCCGTCTTAACAGCATTATGGGCTCCCTAGCAAAGCAGAGTGCTGGGGCTCCTACGAAAACCCCTCTCAGAGATGGAATGTATCGTATTTCCATTTGTATACCACGCATTTTGATTTTGGAACACGAAAATTGAAAAGTACCCGAGGTGCAGAGCATTGTTCACCTTTGTCGTATACAGTCTTGTCATAAAAGGATTTTTTAGGTTTCTTATCTTTAGGTTAAAGGTGACTTATTATATAGTCTGGGGGAAGCTCCTTTGTTAAGAACTAGAAACGAATCATTTGGAACCTTCGCAATTTTTTATTCTTTAACGAACGAAGGGGGGGGGAGAAATTTTTGTGAATCTCAAATGGCATTTCGGATACGTTTCTGTTTTTTTTAAAAGAAAAGCAGGCGAATGAAGGCCTTGCCATTCTAAGTGTTGACACGCACGCCCGTATGCGTGACCGACAATCCTTGGTTTCTTTATCCGCAAAGCTACCATTAGCGCTTTAGTTGGCGCCAAGACTACCATTTCATAAGACGCAGCCACTTTTTAGGTACGAAATTTTCAAAGGAAAAGTGCGTCTTATTCACATGGAAATACGGTGAGTAAAATATATAAAAGAATTAGGCATAGGTCCTCTATCCTCGTGAGGTTACCTGGCAAGAGCCCAGTGGGCCATTAAGATAAGCCATTCGTAAAGATGGTACTGGACTGATCACTTCTATATCAAATGCACACGTGCAATCTAATCAAAACTAGCCTATTTTGTCTGTGATAACAAATTTTTGCCATGCTTGAGTACCTTCTTATGCTGAAATATAAAAAAGCGCAGTAAAACCAAATACAGTATGATTATCACAAACAAATAGGGTAGTATTGGTTATATTGCCCTTGCGCATTTGATGATAGGGCTACAATACTTCAGACATGCCAATATGTGTAAATAGAAGAACTCATTACGCAACACTGGAATTAAAAATAAACAAGAGAGGCTGTTGTGGCATTCAGTTTTTATATTATTACAAAAGAAGATATAAATCTCGTTTATAATTAATAGCATAATTTATCCATAAAATTAAAATTCAATCTATACATATAAAATATCAAAAATGGATTCAGCAACAAATTTATTAATTTATTATTACTTTTAGAATATTCAAAAATTTAAAAGCAGTGGGCCTCTTAAATCATTTTGCCCTTAGGCATTGCGTAATCTTGCCTGCTAGTAGCTACGCCACTGGCTAATACTAAAAATATAGGGTGCACCATAAAGAACGCAACATTTGAGCGCATAAGAACATAAAAATTTTTTGATGAAATTAAGTATTTACGTATTACATATTTGCATATCTTTTGCAGCGTATGCTACCTGTGATCATGTGTGAAATGTTATATTGCTCAAATGTGCTTCATGACTGTGCAGCCACACTGTCGTTTTGTCGACGAAATTTTCATAAGCTTTTGGCATGACCCTCTAGTTTTGAAATTTCTTGCTGAATCTCGGCCTTGAGCTCTGAAAGTGATCGTGATTTGTTGGCGTACACACGAGATTTCAGGTACCCCCCCAACAGAAAGAAATCACGTGGTGTCAGATTAGATCTGGATGGACATTTCAGGTTATCGTTGCGAGAAATCATCTGACCGAGGTTTACCGCTCTAGTAACAAGTCCATTTTTGCAATCGATCTGTGACAGATTGCGCCGTCTTGTTGAAAATACACTTCTTCAGCCTTCATACGATCCAGTTCAGATCACAAAAACGCTCTTAACATATTGCTGTAGCGTTCGCCATCTTCGAAGAAGCGTGGTCCAGTTACGCCCTCACCCCATATGCCACACTACACAGTCACTTATTGTGCATGACAATGTAAAGACTTCCCCATAATTACTGGAGGGTTTTCTAAGCCTCCAAAACCTGTAATTATGCTTGTTCACAAAGATGAAACAGATGAAAATCCTGTAACGTTCATTGCTGCCAATTTACTGGAACAGAAATGGCGTGCATTTCAAAAGTTGCTTCTCTACGGGACGAATCTTAGTTCTTTATTTGCTGGTTGTATTGTTCCTTTCCCTTTATATTCCTAATTAATTCAGTAACATCAATCTTATTAGATACCTATATTTATTAAGGAGTAAATAGTGTAGTATTTTGTGTAATGGGCTCAGTGTGTGATAAAATTTATGACAATTTTATGTTAATTATTTTAAAATATTTCTATTTTTCAAGCGTGTGCTCTTGCAGTTCAGAAATATTCTGCTGTAATTTTTTGCTTACTACTATTGAGATGTATATCGATAATAGTAAAGGTTACTAAGGAGGTTTTCTAAGCCTCCTTAGTAACTTATAATTAGTAATTATAAGTTCTCTGGGTTATAAAACTATAGGAACACATCATAACTCCACTTCGTCACCGTCGTGTAAATCAATGATCTCAAACCAAATTGCATGTGTACCGAATGCCCGATGTGAAAACAGCTGACGGGCCAGAACACTTTTTAACAAACTTTAAAAACATTTTTAACAACAACAAAATAAATAAATAAATAAATAAATTTCATTTACTGAATATTTATTAAAGCATACATAAACAGTAATGATAATAACACACACGGAAAAATTCAAATTTATACTTATTCTTCATTGGCAGTCTAAAGGTTGCCACATGCAAAACATTTATATTGGTTATACTTCGTAATTCAGACGAATTGATCGCCAAGTATTAAATTTTTTATTCAGTAAGTAATAGTAATTCTAAAATATTGAAGTAACCACCTATTAAAGTTTGTCACCTTGGATAAAATGTATTACGAATTGCAGATAGTCATCGGCATTGTGGTTATTTTCTTAATTTTCACCTATGGCGGAGGGGGACTGCTTACACGTAGAAATACTGTTAAATAAAGCGATTTCTTATTGCAAAATTCGTAGCTCAAGGTATTTATCATTTAACAAGTACGAATGAAATTCAGTCAAATGTGTATTATCAAAATATTTGAATAACGTGTCTATTACAGTCTTAAAATAGTAGTCCCATATGTTGATTATGTGGGGCGCTACTAACGTTCGTTTTTTTTCGGGGGGGAAGGAATGGAAAGAATGCGAAAATTGGACTCAAAATCATTACAAATCTTCTCAACATTCAAAAGTTTTCTTCGATTCTTATCATAATAATGTTGGAGTCTTGTCATAATGTCAATTTTTCACAGCTATTTATTTCAGGTAATTCCATTATGTGGAAATAACCATTAAATAACTTTTTTCAACGTTAATTGGAAATTTCTCAATACTGTTGCGTTACCAGCTGTCGGCTGGCAAGCTAAATTTACTGGCTGCATCAGCGTGGAAAATTCTCAAACCTTAACCTGCGTACCAGCGGCCGAGCGGTAAAATCGTTTACTAGTGCTTGTTCCGACCTAGGTTCAATTCCAGGCCGACAGGCTGGCTGCATTGGCGTTTTCGTAGTTTCCCCATGTATAACGTGTATACGATCCTGTTTCCTTTAGAAAATCCTCCACGAAGGCATCGCTTCCCGTAGACAGAGAGCCTTAGTGTGCTTTGTAGTAATCCACTAAACATACTTACTCAACCTAATCTGAGCACGTGGCCTGGCGTACAAGCGTACCGTGACAAAGCCTCAACTTAATCATTCTGTCTTTTTTCCTTTAAACAGCATTCGAGCCACATAAGCACATTCTATATCTTTATCGCTTCTCGGCCTCGTGGCTAAGGTCAAAGTGTAGTCTGTATGTTTTTGAAAACTGTAAGCATCATATTTTCGACAAATGCATTGTTGAAATGTATTCGCAGGCCGCATAAAATCGCTTCGTGGACCGCGAGTATGAGGCGACTGTTTAAGTCGTTAGACTACCTTTAGAAATATTCGAAGTGCACCTAACTGATGTTGAAGACAAAGAAATCTGCTCTTTTTTTCTGCGTCAAGGGACATATGGCGTGGCTGACATTAACCGTAATTTTAATCGTGATGTATCCAGGTTTATCCCGGATACGGGATTCTGCATCGGAACATTTAGTTCAAGCTTCGCAATGGAATATGAAAGCATAATTCATCGTACCTAGCTTTGACCCTTTATTAGCATATCGTCATTTTCTGTGGGCACTTATTACTGATGTTAAATCACTGAAGGCTTGGGAACGTGAATATTTGTTTTGGAGGGAGAGGGGGCTTAAATCACGTTCCTTATCTGAATTCGCTGCAAAAGAATGGAGGAGCACAATACAACCTTATTAGGAACTTCTGACAGCCTGCAGCTATGTATTAGTATTGATCTCGTTTAGCGTTTGTCTTAGCACTTTTATCAGTTATTTGTAAAAATATTTCATTAGTACATGTACCACAACTTGCACTTGAAACGTCACGCGTTATTTTGTCTCTACTGTAGCATTTGCAGTGTTAATTACTATATAATGGGCATTAGTAACTTGTATTAGTACTGTAAACACTAATGCCGAAGTATCAGTATTTGTGTAATCTTCCCGTAAAGTTAGTGTATCAGACTTTCTATAAAAAATATTATTATTAAAATGACTGCTGTTTGTCACTTAAACCATTAGCGTCTTCCTTACCAATACTTCTGGACGACAGAATTAATGTTATTAAGTGCAGATTATGCGTTTAAATATTCTTTGGTCATCGGAATTACAAAGAGAAAAAACACACTATAGAATTCCTGACTGTAATGTAATAAGTAATGTTGCTGAATTCTGTAAATATTACTCCATAGACCTTTAAAATACGCATTAACAACAATAAAAAACTGAATGTACTCATTCTGCACTCAAATATCCCTGTGCCACCAAGTCGCTTATAGTAGAATCACTGCCTGTATGCACTGCTAGCGTGAAATAAATGCTTTCCACCTAGTTAGAAACAACTCCGTATGATTAATGCCATGACGGAAGGTCAGTATAGTTCAACCGCGTCAAACGCAGCCTTCGCTGGCATTCTGCCAAACATTTAGAATCCCCCAGAAGGGTATTAACTACGTGCCGCACGGTGAGGAAATGGCACGAGAGTTCGAAGGAATTTACTACCGAAGGTGAGAAAGTCCTCTTGTGGTGGAGTGATCCTGTCGTCAGTTGTCTTTCGCGCTTTTATTTCATATTCGGAGAAATAAACGCGAAGATTCGCATTGATGTGCAACGTTGGAAACCAAAAATGTTAAAATGTCTTTCTTCTTTTTTCCTCCACCTCCTGCAATAACATATGAATTTTACGTGAACAGTGCATACATCATTGCTTACTTTTAAAAGTAAGATCCCTAAAAATAATGAAACTAGAATTTTTTTGCGTAAATATTCTTTTTGTAGTTAAAAAAAATTATCAACAGTTATCTATCCCATTTGAGTGGGGGTCTTTCCTGATCGTAGTTGATTTAACGTCACATACCCGTTTGTTGCCCACCAGCGGCAGAGCGGTAAAATTGCTGAACACTGGCAGTTCGTTCGGGGGTTTGAATTCCGCCGAACGGGCTGGCTGCATGGGTGGTTTCATCGTTTTTTTCCATGTGTAACGTATATACGAACCAGTATGCTTTAGAAAGGCCTCCACGTTTCTCTTAAGCAGATAGCCTTCGAGAGCTTTGCCGTAATCAAATAAACTAAAACAAACCTAATATTGTGATCTCTTATACAAGAATTATTTTCGTCCTTCTGTATTAAAAAAATTTGTCCTGCCCTTCCCACTGCAACTATGTATAATAATGCATATAGATTTTAGCCCAAAAAATCGGAAAGAAATATAATAATTATTTATTATGATATAATTATTGTAATTAAATAACTGTATCATTTATT
>KK116660.1:361894-405149 GCA_000611955.2 Stegodyphus mimosarum | reverse complement strand
TAATTATTTATTATCGTAAAATTATTATAATTAATAGATTATTATTATATTAGAATTCATTTTAATCAATAAAAATATACAGTAAAATATAGTAATTAAATAACTATGATAACTATTATTACACTTTATCATAAAATAATGTATGCATAGCAAAATTAATCTTTGAAAACACTCATATTTTTACCAATATATAAATAAATATATAATAGCGCAAAATTAAACATAATGTAATTAAACAGTTAATTAATGTAATTAAACAGATCATTATTTGTAATTAACGATCAACATATTATCTTGGATTATTTTA
Source organism: Stegodyphus mimosarum (assembly GCA_000611955.2). NCBI lineage: Eukaryota > Metazoa > Arthropoda > Arachnida > Araneae > Eresidae > Stegodyphus > Stegodyphus mimosarum. Next base: position 404,842 of record KK116660.1, on the reverse strand, counting down.
AAATAGTTTTCTGCCTCCTTAAATTTCTGCTTTTTGAACGGAGAGAAAATACACGGAAAAAAATAACAACGGAAAAAAATCCCTATTGCATGTTTCATGTTGGATCCACTCTATTTCGTCAACAGATCGGTTCGAATGGTGCATGCGTGTTTATGCTCATGGTCGCTGCCGACGCCATTAAAATATATTATCAATGCGGTTAAACTGTATTAGCAATGATGAATCCAGGATCAGTAGACAGGCAAAGTGCAGTGTAAACATTTGTTATAAATGTGTAGTAAATAAGCTATGTTACAGAAATTCTCTTTTGATTCCAACTATGTGAACTGTGTGAAGTGTTTCTTTCCGTGACATCTGACATCCGTGACACTCGTGTTGTAAGATCTATAGAGATTGATGAGAATGCTGTGTAAACCATGATGGAATAAATTGTATCGTTAACTGTTGGAAAAGGCAAAGAAGAGTATTATAATTCAGATTAAAAAAAGCACTTTGTAAATAAAAGAAGTATTATACGAAAAACCCGCGTAATTTGTAGTCCTAATAACTTCTGAATTTACTTTTGAGTTCATTCCAAAAATATATACCGCTTCGCATGATTTCGAGAATGCAAATGTCTGCGATTAGCTTGAGTGGGGAAAGTTTATCACTTTTTTTTATTCCTAAAATACTTCTTTAAAAGATAACGTTTCATGCAAATTTATCTCAGCCGCTAATGATACAAGAACAAGGATGGTTCCAGTACTTTCGGTGCTTCGAACGGCGGAGTTAAATGACCCTAGATTTTGAACATTTGCCAATGACAGTTTCTAGGTCGTCTAATCGTATTTCAGCTACGCGAGATCAGGCCGAGGCAAACGATGACGCAAAACCGCCTTCGAGTGTACCCTTTTATCACACGCCTTTTGTTTCAACCAATGAGCTTGCAATTTTCAAAGGTACCCGCTGTTGATCAGGGTAACTGTCCCATCCCCTCATGGGGTTCGACTTTAAACATCAGTGCCCGGGAACTGTGCCTTCACGCGTTTTATGCTATCAGCTGATGAATGTTCTTCAAGCTGTTCCTCAGCTATTTTTTATTTAAAACTTAGTTAATGATTTTGAATGAGCTAATTAAATTTAAATTATTTCATTTTTTTGAAGGAGGGCTGTCTTTTACATACCGATCAAACTATATTTTGAGATGGTTTTCAAAATGCGTATCTGCTTTTAAAATGCTCTGCTATATTTTTTGCCCTGCGATTTTTAGCGCCAACGTAAAATGTGTTCCTTCTGACAAAACAGAGTGGCGCACGAAATGTTTTATTTGTACTAGTAAACCACCAATTTTCTAACGCAGTTATCTTCAAATTGTGTTCCGTGGAACCTTAGGGTTCCGAGAGTCAAACCCTGAGGCTCCGCAAGTTAAAATAAAAATTCAACATATGTAAAAGAGAATGACGTATAATGCTCTTCAAAACTAAACAGTTTCCTAATTGAAAATGAAGCGAATTTAGAACAGTGTTAAAGATTATACAGTGGAGCACCTTTTACAATTGAAGAAAACTATGAAAGAATATTTCCAAGAAGGAAAAACTAAGTAAAAATAATCCCTTCGAGTACTGCGATAAATCACGGCTTGCCAAGGACGGATAGGGAGCCTTGTCAACAGACTCAACATTAAAATCAAAATTTAAACAAAAGCAGCTTCCAAATTTTTGGTTGCAAATTCATGCAGAATTACTAGAAGTTTTTCACTCCCGCAGTTATAAGCATATTAATTATTATTAACAATGGGAACAACTTACGCGGTTGTATCGGCAACTTTTCACTGCAGGCCCGCATCCTTCACACAAAACCATCCTACAGGTTGTGAAACGTTTAAGAGAGACAGGCTGCAGGTCTAGCCGACTTCGATTCGGCAGACCAGTTAAGGTACGGCGGAAAGCACAACTCGACGATGTATTATCATACGCTCTTACATTTCCGAACAACAGGTGACAGGTGACAGGTGACGGAAGAGGGGGACGCCTGGTGTTTAACAGTGGTAAACAGGCATATGTCCCACGCCTTCCCCTGTGTAGAAGCAGCAACTTTATTTAAATTAATAAAGGTATTTACAGTGCCACAAAGGCAGATGAGCTGTTGTGTTACATTGCAGTTCAGGATACATTAGCATATCATAAATAGTCAAGTGCAAGACATAAAGAAAAATTGTCTTAAATTAAAAAAAAAAAACGAAAACAACACATTAATCACATAAACATAAGGCGTAATTAGATACCAATACCCTTCACTCAATACATAAACTTGAGCATATTGCAAATGCGTGATAGTGTTGTATACTGGGAATACTGAGGTATCTAGAGATTCTATACTTACTACAGGGTGTACAGGCAGTGAACAAAGGCTTAGTAAAAGTATGATACTTGATAAAATACAGGGCAAAATACATGCAGTACATTGATACAATACATGAGACACGGAATACATTGATAAAATACAAGAGACATGAAATACATTGATAAAATATGAAACATGATGCAACTTTAGAAGTAGTACACAACACTAAAAATGTGATATACAGAGCGGAATACGTATACAAAGGTATTAACAGAGTACAAAACAGAAGACAGTGCAATAAAGATTTAAGTACAATGGATATATACATAATGCGCAGATGCTATTGCAAAGATAATTTGAGTATTATAGAGTTTGCGCAGTTCGTATTAACAGAATACAAAACAGAAGATAGTGCATTAAAGATTTAAGTACAATGGATATATACATAATGCGCAGATGCTATTGCAAAGATAATTTGAGTATTATAGAATTTGCGCAGTTCGTATAAATTACAGGAACAAATGTTATAATGAATGCAGATACATTGTTACATGTGCAAGTGCTAATACTTGAAGGAAGAATGCGCTGAGACACTGATGGATGCTGATATAACTGAGACACTGAGGGATTGGTGCACTACTGGATACTGATGGTAAAATACATTTATTGGTGTATTAATGACGAACTGAGAGGCAATTGGCGGATTTAGTGAGGAGAGCAGATGTCCTGACCCATCGCCCTAGTGATGCTGACAATTTGACAAATTTTGGATATTGCAGGCTTATGTGTAATAATAAATCTATTAAAAGCTTCTCTATTGGAGGTTTGGCTGGGGAGATGATGAGCAGTTGTCAATTCACATTCATAGAGGTAGTGATCCGGGGTGCCGTGACCTCCGCAGACGCATTGGTCAGTTAGAGATATGTTGCGTTGGAAGAAGTAGCTGGGAAATGGGCCATGACCTGTTATGAATTGTGTAAGGGGTGCAATGGCGAAGTGCCTTTCTGTGCTGACTTTGGGTATAAAGTCAAAGGTGCGTCTTCCTGTGGGGCTGAGGTTCCACTCTCTCTGCCATAGCTGAAGACACTGTTTTCTTAGAATACTTTTCAGATGTGAGGGTGGTGCTGGAAGGCTGTTGAATTGGGCGTCTGAGTCTGTGACCGCTTGCTTGGCTAAGCGATCCGCAGCCTCATTGCCCTCGTTGTCCGCGTGGGCCTTTATCCATTTCAGTAGCAAGTTAATGTGTGCATGCCGTTGTAGAAGATGCTGTAGTGAGATAATTAGAGGTGAAGTGTTCTGATGGTTTAGTAGTGCCTGCAGTGTTGAGAAGCTGTCCGTGTGGAGGGTTGCATGCGTGATGTCTTGGCGGATGCTGTGTTGAGTTGCTGCCGTGATAGCAAGAACCTCAGCCTGGAAAACGCTGTTCTGTAGTTGTAGGCGACCCTTCCATTCTTGTCGACGTTGTCCGTCCTGGTAGTAGACATAGGCACAACCTACGCCGTCCTCCTGCTTGGACCCATCCGAGTAGAAGTGAGAACCTTGCGTGGGAACTTGGGTTTCATTGGCATTCGAATGACGTGAAAGGTCTATCTTGACACCTTTACCTTTGACAGCCGGATGAGTGTGTAGGGGATGGCCAACAGTTTCATATTGTATGGGGCAATATGTTGTGTTGGAAAGTGAGGCGTCCTTTCGCAAGTATATTACTTTTGTGTAGACTGCCTCCATTTCCACTACGATGTGAAGTGGTATCAGTCCTGCAAGTACAGTCGCTGAGCTAGTGGCTGTCGTCCGATAGGCACGGGTGAGATTGAGGGCAAATGGTCTTTGTAGGCTTGTTAGCAGCTTGATTTTCCGGACGCTCATTGGCTGGGCCCATGTGGCAGCAGCATAAGTAGCTATTTTTTCAGCTACTGTATGGTACAGTAGCTTTTGAATATGGTGACTTTGCCCCCAATTCTTCCCCTGGAATGTGCGTGCTTTTCTTGCAATAATTGAGGTTTTATTCCTCAGCTCTTGTACATGTGGGAGCCAGGTGAGGCCAGAGTCCCAGGTGAGACCCAGATACTTCAATGTCTTGACAAATTTAATGTTTTTCCCCTGTAGTTTGATGCAGGGGCGTCTCGATGGGTTGGTGCCTGCTTTTGGAATAAGGAGGGCTGTGGTCTTTTCTGTAGAGATTTTGAGCTTTAAGGCAGAGCATGCACTGTCAAAGATGGAACATGTAGTAGTGCTGTTACTCTCCAGCTCCTTCCGCGTACGGCCTTTGACCAGCAGAGCAGCGTCATCGGCGTATGCCACAACAGAGGTGTGTTGTGGCCAGTCTGACTCCAGAACAGCATTGAATGTTAAGTTCCAGAGAACCGGTCCGGCACAGGAGCCCTGAGGGCATCCTCTTTCCTGGCGTTTGATGGTAGTGCCGTTGTCATTGACTATCAGGAAGCTCCGGTTCTCTAGATAGCTGCAGAAGATGTTGAAGAGATTTGCCGGGCAAACGCCGCGTTTGGAAAATCGTAAACGAATTAGGTGCTGATTTATAACGGCCAACACCTAACAGGCATTACTAGGCGGGACGTTTCGCATGATGATACTTCGTCATGAATCAGGTAGAGGTCCAGCCAATATTCCTGGCAGATATAGTGTGGACGGATGCTTTTCGCGGAATGAAATGTGCAATAGGCAGAACAGACATTACTGGGCGCTGGAAAGCCTATCATGTTCTGCCGCCGTTCGACATCAAATACGGCTTACGATTAATGTTTGGTGTGAAATTTACTATAACGGGCTAATCGGGCCAATATTTTACCAGGGTGCGTTAACGGCCGCACGATATTTAAAGACTTTCTTCAAGATCTAATACCCGATTTTGTTGAGAATCTGCCGTTGCATCAACTCCGGAATGGTGGTTTGAACACCACGAGGCGCCTGCGCACAAAACAACACCAGTGAAGCAGCACCGGATTGAGAAGTTCGGAGAACGAATAATCGGGTATGGTAGTTTAGAAGAGTGGTCTTCACATCCACTTGACCTGACTCCAACGAACTTGTGGGAGATACCTCTAACAGCAGTTGTATGCGACCTTTCCGCAAACAGTGCAGGACTTTCAATGACTAAGACAGATGCTTGTGAAAATATGTCACCCGCTATGCTATAGTATGTGCAATGCAAAGTTCTAGCAAGGGTCCACATATACATTTCACCTGACGAAGAGAAGTTTGAACATGGAAAATAAAAGTATCTTGTGATAACTAGTTGTTTTTTTATAAGATCGTTTCGTCACGTCACAGTGTAGGAAATTGCGAACAAACAAATGCGCATTTAAAACGTTCTGTTCTTAACATTCATGTTAACGAGGTGTCTTTTTGCACTAAATCGAGGATGCTGTACAACTTTTTAATTCGCTTTTGTCATCCTATCTCGTATCGTTTTCGAGATAAGAACGCTAATTTCGACGTTTCTTGCCAGGTGGCGCTGTAAGCGGTCTCAGCTATTAAAGTATAACCACTTTACTATACCCAGACGCCACTTTTATAACTATAGCTGTGTAGCCGTTAGGCAGTTAAATGAGTGATACCGGACTTTAGTCTTACTTGTCTCTAGTAGGACTTTAGTTAAAAGAGTGATACCGGATTTGATGGGCATTCTGCATATACACTCATGTCCATAAATTAAGGATAATGCAAAATCAGGCAAAGGAAGAGTTAGAAGCAAAACAAATTTGACTTATTTGTAAAGCTTATTTATTAAACAAAAGGTAAAGAGCAAAAAAAGATGCTATATGTTTGATATTATTAAAAAATTAGCGATTTTTTCTCACTGGAGCAAATTACAAAAAAACCTATTTACAAAAAACCAATATTACATAGTTGGTATGATTGTTAATACATTGTATGTCTCCCAGACGATGCAATACAGTCCGTACAGCGCCTAGGCATGCTGAGTATCAAATTATCGATCTGATCTTAGGGGATATTACACCACTCAAAAAGCAATGCTCTCCGAAGTTCCGGTAGACATGTAGGAGGAGGTTGACGGGCTGCAACTCGTCGGCCAAGCATGTCCCACACGTGCTCTACTGGATTCAAGTCCGGTGAGAATGCTGGCCAGTCCATACGGGTGATATCCTCCGATTGAAGGCATTCGCTTACGATGTTTGCACGGTGAGGACGGGCGTTGTCATCCATAAACACAAATTGTGCGCCCATGGCGCCCCGAAACAAACGTACATGTTGTTCCAGAATGACGTCCCGATAGATTTGGCTTGTCATGGTTCCAATTTGAACATGCAGGTCAGTTCTGGAACCCAGAATAATTCCACCCCAAACGAGCACTCCTGCACCACCGTAACGGTGTCGTTCAATGATGTTTTCTTGGTGGTAACGGGTACCTGGAGCTCTCCATATGAAAGTCCGGCGAGAATCAGACTGCACGCTAAACCTGGACTCGTCGGAAAACATCACACAAGCCCACTGTTGCGGTGTCCACAATGCATGCTCTCTACTCCAGGCTAACCGCAGGCGACAGTGAGTTGCAGTAAGTGGAGCGCATCTTACAGGCCTACGAGCATATAGACCAATCTGCCCTAAGTACCTGTACACGGTGTGCCTTGAAATTGTCGTACCAGTGGCTGAAGAGAGGTGACGAGACAGGTCTGAGGCTGTGCTCCGCCTGTTTCTTTTGGCAGGAACTGCCAAATACCGGTCCTCATTCGGCGTTATAACTCTGGGGCGACCTGTGCTGTAACGTCTACTCACATTACCATCATCTTGGAATTGTTGCCAAAGCCTGGAGATGACACTCTGGGCAATTCCAAGTTCGTCTGATACTACCATTTGGTACGCCCACATTCCAGACGGCCGATAATTCTACCACGTAAAAATCATCCAAATGCGTCCTTTGTGTCATAACTATTCGGTTATTGCACTGAAATGCTTATAAAGCGCCTACGAACAATTTTACTTCTTTGCCTGTATTCCTTATATATCACTTTCTTACACTCTCGTCATTGTGACGTACCATCGGTGTCATCTGGTTACTTCTTGAAATTTGGCATATGATTCTTGAAGATGTGTGTAGTAATTTATATTTATTTTAGAGTTCGATTTCCGCGTGACTCCGAATTATCCCTAATTTATGGACATGAGTGTATTTACTGATATACCCATACACTTCTTTAGTTGCAGTAAAATTATGGTTAGAAATACTCTGCCAAAATATTCTTTTGCAAAGCCAATAGAATCTTAAAAAAGAATATCTTCTCCTCTTCTACCATGTAACTCTTGAGAGGACTTTCGGCTTCTCTTGTATTTTGAGTGCTTTTTTCCCACAAAGACACTATACATTTGCAAGCATCCATGCTTTCTCTGGGATTCGAATATGGGCCCATCGGTAGGCCATAGGTACCTTTATGATAATGCTACATAGGTACAAAGCAGTACATGATACGCCATGATTTATATGAAATGCTTGCCATTAATTTTCCGAATATTTATACGACTCTGAATATAGAAGCAACATACTGAATTTGAATGTGAGTATACATAACTTAATATTGGAAAAACACGCCGGAGTAGATGGGAGAACACCCTGAAGGCGGTTCGGGCGTCTCTCACCTCTCTTCCCCAACCACCAACCCCTCGAGACGGTTTTCGGCCTGTCTTGTGTTCTGAGTGCCTCATTGCCAAAAAGACACTGTGCTCTTACAAGCATCCATGCCTTCTCTGGGATTCGCACCCCGGCCCGTCGGAACATCAGTCAGCGTCATTAACCATTCCCGAAATATCTGAAGCGTTTTGATCTGGGCGTTTCGGAACTTCGTCAGTGCAAAGAGGTAGGTGACCTTAATCAGTACCTTTCAACTGTAACAGCGCCTCCGATTGTCACCTACGGACCCCAAGCCAATTAATTCAAGCTTTCAATACTGGCCACTATGGCCAGATAAACTTGTCAAAGCTACCCTTGTGAAAAGGAAATCAGAAAGTGTAATTAGCTATTGTATTGCCCAATACATCGCTACTAGCAGCCAGCGATAGTAAATAATTATTGGTTTCGTTTCAGCAGTATATTAGAACAATGAATAATATAACCTGTATTTAATCAAGCGTCTTTTGGATATTTTCTTTGCATAGATAATCCAGTTTACAATCAGCTCATTCAGTGTGTGTGTACATGCATAAAAAATTGAGGCTTTCATTTGTTTTATTGTTTATGTATGCAATCCAGTTTTATTTATAATCAGCACATTATTTTTGTTACTACAATATTGAAAAGAATATATTACTACAGCTCTAATTATATGAAATATAAGTAACTTAGGCACATACACGCATCTTAAACTATACCTAGTACTACAAATGCAGTAGCATTATCTTCATTGGCAATAGATATTTTTAAACTAATGGCAGGCTCTCAGCCGACTTCGGCTTGGCCACTACTAAGGCCAGAGGTGGTGATCACTTTATTATGGAAGTACCTAATAGGTAGGCTACCTTTGCCTCGTATGAAGGGATGAACAGTTACAACCATGCTTTCTCCGACCTCGTACAAAAGACGATTTTCGGCCAAAATTTCGATTTTTACTTTACTTTTTATCTTAAAGCTTGCGTCTTTAGCTATCAAATACAAGTTTTATCTTGTTGATAGGTTAATTAGAACTGAGGTTATAAGCAATTTTCTGTAACGGAATAAACCGGAAGTTCCATTATTCTGAACCGGAAATGAGCATTTAAAGAGACATACCTATTTAGAAAACTTATTTATCATCAAGATTTTGTAAATTATAAACCTTTGTACTAAGTTTATATATTTTGTAATATATTTGAAGAATTTGGAGATAGTTTTTCCCCTTTATTTCGTGTTTAGTTTGGCAGAGCGGGTATTCGTCGGTGAATGGATGTGTTGCTGCTTTGTAGATTAATGGTGACAAAGTACTTGACTTGAAAATTATTTCACAGTTTTGGACCATTTGCAAAAAAATAAACAAAATGGAACGCAAGCTTCAGCACGACATACGTAAAGCGTAACATAATTATTCTGTAATTTATGAAGGAGCAACTTCGGGTATGGAAGCAATTGATGCTTATCGCCTTTATGAATAATCTTAAATTACGAAAGCTGAAGTACACGGAATATTATGGGGATGGGGATTCTAAGAGTTTTTAATTGTGAAAGATAATATGGTAAAGATTCTGTCAAGAAATTAGAATGCATTGGACATGTACAGAAAAGGGTTGGTTGTAGACTGCGAAAAGTAAAAAACTCCACTCCTGCATTGAAAGGAAAAGGTAAACTGGCTGATTATTTTATTGATAAACTGCAGAATTAGGGATTCCAATTAGGAGTAATGTTGGAAACTTAATTGAGATACGGCACGCTGTAAAAGCTGCTTGTTCCATTGAAGCTGTTCTTCTTCAAAGCCAATGCATGGCCAATGTACACCTTGATCAACGAGTTGGTGCAACTATCAATGTACGATTGCAAACAAAAAAAAACCTCTCTAGTATATCAACATATATTTTAAATTTAATTAAACCTATATATAGAGAGAAAGTTGCGTAAACAAAAGTTATTAAAAAGGTGCATATATGGCAAAACTTAAAATATGAAGGAACGTTTTAATCGCATTTTATTGCAAATTGTTCCGAAAGAAACATTCAGAAACTTGCGAACATTAATGTTTGGAACAAATGTAAATTATTGCAAATGTTGCGTTATTTAATGTTATTTTATGATGGCTTTATTGGTTTGCTTGAAGTATATTTAAAATTAGGTAGGTATGTTTCCTCAATTTTACACTGAGTAGAGAATTCGAAAACTTGATAAAGAGCAAAATCACGACTCTGGCGGCATCCCACAAGTTTTGCAAAAAACCAAAGAAAAACATTACGCTTACTTCGAAAGAAAAAGCGCAATGTTTCTTAAAAGAACCAAGGTGTCAGTTACAAAGCACGGGAATTTTTATAGTTAGAAATGTTTCTTTCATTAAGAAATTGTTTTTTGAAAACTTTAAACTTGTTTTCTGAAAAATGCAATTTTTTGCAAATATTGCCAATGGTAACAGCAATAACTCAAAATTTTATCGACGAAATTAAATTATACTTTCCATATATGTTTCATATAATCTGATGCATGCTCTGAAGCGGAAGATTTTAGAAATATTAATTACAAGTTTATTTGTTACTTTTTATTTTTATATTTTCGATGCGATAATAGGAAAATATGCAGTGAATACTATACATTTTAACATATCTCAAGAATAAATGAATATATTTTAATTATTTTGCTTCACTGCATACATAACAAGTGTAAAAATAAATGCAAATTAAAAAACCTGTGTATTCATGTATACATTGTTCACCGTGGTTGTTGTCGAAAAGCCAAAATGTGAGCAAAAATTATCCTTTTTTTCATTATTTTTCAAAATTAAAATTACTTAGCAATACGTTTTAAGCTGTTTTCGCTCATTAATATACTCATCTTCAAATTAATATGTTTATAGTTAAAATAAAAACTATTTTTTAAAAAATGGCACCCGAACGAGGTCGGATACCTTAAACTATACCTAGTACTACAAATGCAGTAGCATTATCTACATTGGCAATAGATTTTTTTAAACCAATGGCAGGCCCTCAGCCGACTTCGGCTTGGCCACTACTAAGACCAGAGGTGGTGATCACTATATTGTGGAAGTACCTAATAGGTAGGCTACCTTTGCCTCGTATGAAGGGATGAACAGTTACAACCATGCTTTCTCCGGGATTCGAACCCCGGGCCCTTTGGCATCGCAATCGGCTTCCCTGGTATAGTCCCTGGTCCCAGATGGTATAGATCACCATACCATGTGGCGGCACACTGGCAATGTAAAAATCTATTATTATGTATCTGCGATTCTGATAATAAGAATCAACTGCTTATGTAGCTTAACTGCATAAGTAACTATGTATTTTAAATGGGCCTTGTTTGCCAATGTAATTTTTGTCAAGTTTGAATTTCAATAAATGCCGTGTGTATACCGCTGGCCTTACCTGAAGGAGGTATTGGCTAATACAGTAAATATCATCTGCCAGGGTGGCATTACGCAGTTAAACTTTTCTTCTAAAATCTTAAGTCATTCGTCAGTCCGGTGGTGTTTATATCGCTAATCACTGTACCGGTGAGTGGCACAACCTCTCGGAAGCAAATCTCTGTATTTGTCACAACCCTTTCTCGTGCATCTTCCGAAATTGCACTGGAAGGCTGCAGGATAAGTGCCCTAAGTTGGGCTACATTTGCAGGCTTCCTTGCGAATATCGTATCTTTGAAAATGTCTTCAAGAAGAAATTACACGGGTTAATATCCGGGCTATGCATGACTATTGTCTCGCACCTTCCTAACGTTTATATGATATCACACACACATGAAAAATCTTATACATCAAGAACAACACTTGCAGTATGTGGACGGGCTGCGCGCTACGCGAATTACTGAGTGTATAAAGGAAGATTTATTGCCATTTTCAGGAGTGCAGACTCTTAATGGGCGCCATTATTTCTTCTTTAACTTAAAAAGCCATTATCTTCGTTTCTTCAAAAAACATTACAACTTTCTCCTACTGCTCAACCGACCTTTATTCACCATCTTGCAAACTGCTGCTTCACTTCAAGTTAGAATACGATACTATAACTTTTTCTGACGTTTACTGGATTTTCAATGAATAAAAACACCGAAATATATGTTTTAAACATTCAAGATATAATATTAAAAGTTTTATGCTGTGATTGAATGAAATGACATTTATTGGCCACTTTATATAGGCATTGTTTATGTGCAGTATGGGCCGCTTAGTGTGATCACGTTTATCCACGCTATTTTTATAACATTAAACGATGAAAAAAATAGCTTTCAAAATAGCCATGGAATTTGACTCATTTAGTATAAATGCAACAAGAAACGTATTGTTACGAAATGTCCAGGCGCGGTAAGATAGCTTCCCCGCAAAGCAGGTTTAGGGTAGCCATAAATTGGTAAAGAAAGGCAGGGTTGTCACATTTGGCGAGAAATCGCTCATTTGGCGACAAAATTGGCTATATGCTATAGACGCATGGAGAACCTTCTAGAACGAGTTCTTCCTGGTTTAGCCCAGAACGTTCTCGAATACAAGCCAAAAGCTATATAAACCCTGCTGGTACGCGGAGAGTGAGTTGGCGTTTCGTCTAGCGGGCTGATAGTCAGTCAGTAAACGAGTGTCTAGCTGGTCCTCGACTACATCGAGAGCGTTTCTTAGTGTATCGCGAGATAGTGCATCGTCGAGTTTTATCTTAGAGTGTGTTGAGCTTCGGGAACGACGGAACTGAGTCGGGAGCTGTACTCTAGCGTATCGTCGAATGCATCGCGAGTTCTAGCGTGGAGAGTCTCGAGAGTACGTTGAGTTCCGAGAACGACTGAGCAGAGTCGGGAGCTGTACTCTGTGCTTTGCCGTGAAGCTGTCTGCACCGTTACAGCCTGATAGTCTGAAGGCTGAGTCGCTGATTGTCTCAGCCTGTTTATAGTAGTTCTTCGACGACTGTAAGCGTGATTTTGGAGCTGTCTTGTAAAATACTGGCCAATAAAGTGTGTTTTGATACTTCATCAAGTGTCGCCGTCGTTATTCACTCCAAATCCACGAACACGTATAACGCAACAGTATAAACAGGCACTTTCACAGTATTTTAACTAGGAAAACGGAAAGCTTGTTTGTGAACTGTTTATAATGTCTTTAATACGAAAGTTTAGATATGAACATTTCATAATGTTTCTGAAAATTATTTGACTGATGCTATACCCTTAACCGTAATAATCGGAGAGCATCCCTTATTGAAAAAGACTTTTTCCAGAGTATTTTGATGATATTATTACGAATTTTATATTTAGTTATTTATTTTTAATAGAATTATAATTAAAATTGTTTTACTTCCTAGTGCAGTGCAGCGCGTGACATATTTTAAAGCTATGCCGGGAAAGTAAAAATACAAGAGCACGTGCATTTAACGTTGAATAAAAGTTTATCTCCGCAATTTACTTTTAATTTGAATAAATGTAATTAACTGACCATAACGGTAATTCTACTCTTTTTGCTTTCCAGAAATTAATAGAATTGTCTCGCGCGGCCGATTTTAAGTGCTATAAAAGCAGGAGAGAAACATTTCAACTTCGTAGTTGTTTAAGAGAGCTATTGTTGTTTATTCAGCTACTGTAATTTTGTGATCGGATTAGCTTTCTCTGCGCTTTGGATTGCGTTCTGTTTAACGTTTTAATAGTTTAAAATGTAGCTACTGTTTATATTGCGTGATTTTGTGATATTGTACGAATATGTTTGAGGGATAATCCAGCGTTTTGTTATATTTCTTGCTATTAGAATAAATTTTATTAACTTTTTATCGGACTTGTGCATTCAATCTATTACGGACACGTACGCACGCAACAATATTAACCGAATTGTTGATAACAATAAGCTGTGTTTTTCCAAGTTTTCGTATACAAACGGATGAGACTTCCGCTATTCTATAGCAATACCCGAATGATAACATTAAGCGGGATATGCTATATTCATGACGAAGACAACAAATATTGCAATAATAATAATAATAGTAATTTGAAATCCAACTCATTGTGTTTTTTAGACTATGGGTGGTCAGAAAGGGAGCCATCATGGAGGAAAATGTGCTGGGGCATTTCATTAGTACTTTGATGGCCAGTCATCAAACTTTGTGTCACATTACTTTAAGAATAATGAACTTTTGTATGCATTTTCCCAGCAGATGCACAACCAGTTTAAGAGGTTTTTATCAGATATCTTGGCAGCACGTGATCTTACTAACTTTCTACGAAACCCGATCTGCATTGATTGCATTGATCTGATCTGATCGCATCAGACTGCAGTTTATTTCGTCTCTCTAGCAAACGGAATAGTTATATTGATTCATCCATTTGTTGTCGAATTTTTTCATTGACCAGAATCTTTAAGTGTAAAAATAACTGTTGGGAAGTGTTGGTAAAAAGAACAGAATGTCACAGTTCTTCAATATGCGAATATATTTTTACTTCTTTGTACGAAATAAAAGAAATACAGTAATCGAGAAAAATTTTGGATGTCATTTTGGAAAATATTCATTTTGACCATTCCTGAATACATTATTTTTATTATTTTCGTGACGTTTGTACGTACAAACCGAATAAAAGACCCTATTCCAAAACGAATTGTGAAATGGATTTAAACTTTTTTTTTTAAATACTCCAAAGAGGCTTTGTCCCTGAAGGACTATTGTTTTCGTCTTGCGATTTTGCGTCGGAAGCGTTAAAAGTCTGAATCACTTTTCAAACTGTTGCCACAAAATATTGCAACCCAGTATTATATTTAAAGAAATTAAATAATGTAGAATCTGCATAAATGTATGTATATTTCTCCAAATGTCATAAAACAACATTACATAGAGCCATCCAGTTTTGAATAACGTACGTTTTTACCCGAATATGCGCATCCGGAAGCCCAAATTTGGAATTTGTTTTATTATCTATTTCATATTTTGTAAAACTTTAACGAATTTTTGATGAAAAAAATCAAAAGATTTAAAAGCGAGCAATGGCAACACTGTACAGGGAGGGGGGGGACCATTTTATCTAAAACGCGCGGAACTATGTATCGGAAATTCTAAAGATAGATTCGTTTTAAAATTATTTTGCGATATTGCTGTTGAACTGAATTTTATGGCTTAAGTGCGAAGAACATGATATTTAATAAACAAAGGTAACACACAAAACGTTAATAAACGCCCCTTTAGACGTAATTTAAAATCTGAAACCTTTTTGTGTGTGTGTGTGTGTGTCTGTACGTGCTTGTTGTCTCGCGAAATTCAAAAACGATTAGCCATAGAACATTGAAACTTTGTGTATGAGACTGCTGTAACCTCTAGATGTTCTCCTTCCTCTTTTATTCCAGTCGGTAATACCAAAAGTATATATAAAGTTTATGCTCTCTTACGGGGCTGAAAGGTGTTACCCGGCCTTTATTTTTGCAATCGTTGGTCGCAGGCATACATTTCCAGTCGCAGAAGTTATTCAAAGTACAAAAAATTTTCGTGTTTTGGTAATTCTAGATTTAAAAAAAAAGTTATTTTGGTCAAATAACGAAATCTAACTTTTATTGCAACCCGATTCCTGTACTTAACCTTACTGTCCTTTAACCCGATTCCTGTACTTATATTTGGGAACATTTTATACTCGTTATGATAAAATAAAAATACAAGAAGTTTAACTTCCGTACGTCAAAAATTGACCGGGGTATTTAATTTCAAAATTTTGCAATTTTTGATCTCATTTTTAACTTTCTTCGAAGAATCTGTTCATTAAGTTATAATTCGAGGAAATAAGTTTAAATGGAGTGCAGAAAAAATATGTGTAATTTTTATAGGCCGTACAAGGAAATGATGTGGTGTCCACACTAGATTTTTTTTAAACTTGTTTTTGTACTGCGTGAACGTGTGTGGTTTTTGTTTTGTGTGTGTGTGGGGGGGGGGAGAATTTTTGACTCCTCTGATTTGTTTCTGGCATTGTGATGTTTGGGGTGTAGCTTGAGCGATTCGCCGCATCAGCATCTTCAATCATCTCTAGTGTAGAGCTTCCACTTCGTGGATTCAAGAATTTACACACAGTGTATAATGAGTTCCGTCTTCCTGCAAATGATTTACAGATCGCTATCGAGTATTAGTTTAAAACGGAACTAACTGTTCTATATTTAAATAAACGTTGGATTCTCGACGTAACCTGCTGTACTCCTTCATATTTGTTTCTGCCGGATTATTATTTTTTTTTCAGAATTTTAGTAACCAGAACGTACATAGAATCTTGTCTTGAATCTGTGACAAGGATTCCCAACAGTGTCAGTAATGTCTCTTTGAGGTTGGATAAAATTTTAAAGGGGGCTAGGGATAATCAAGGGGTCGATATCCGAATACACACGGGCAGTTGTTTTTTATCATGAAGATTCCATTGATTACAAAATTTATTAAAAAGTTTAGTAATTAACTGTTTATTGATATAAAGCTACTAGCTGATACCCGCCCGCTTTGCTGGACACACTGTCTATTTGAATGCTAACCAAGATTTCTGATATGGGCGAAATGTCTAATTTCGAATTGAAAATGAATGTAAATTTTTTTAATTTAAAGTCCTGAAATTCAGTGCCAGTCAGTGAATCGAAGTCAAAACTCACACTAAAAAAACAGTTTTGACTTAGTGCCGCCTGTGATGATATAACAAAAATCCATTTTGGACGGTATTTACGTAAAATCCGTTTTTGTGCATGTCTACATCGTGGAATGAGTAATTATACCAAATTTTAAGTGTATAGTTTCAGAGATTTCGTGATGAGTCAGTGGTATTTCGCTTATATATATAGAAAGAAATATATGGATATCATGCAGTAAGGAAGAAACCGTGTAAAATAAATATAAGGAAAAATACATAAATATTATAAATTTCAAGGAAAATATCTATTGTGACCGCTATCGAATGCAATTTAACGATGTTTTTAAATGACATCCGTACATAAGGATAGAATAAAAGACTCTTTTTCCTCCCAAAAAATTATAAAACTGATTTAAAATGGATTGTGAAGAGATTTTTTCGTGGCGTCTGTGCGTACTTACGTATGTATCTCGTATAACTGTAAAGCGAGTAGCAGAACATTGAAATTTTGTATATAGGACTACTATAACATGTAGATGTATACCTCCTATTTTGGTTCCAATCGGCTGCACCAAAAGTATATAACTTACTCGGCACAATGAGCTCAGTTTTTTTATTCTTATATGTTGGTAAATTGTGCATTTTTTGCTTTAAAAATAATTTAATTGTTTTGTTCTTATCTTCCGGTTAAGGTTTTTATGCCTTTAGTAAATCTGCATGCAAGATTTGTAGAATTATCAGCAATTTAAAAGTTGCTTAAGTGCGGCTAAGCCTAATCATTTTTCCCATGGCAGCCATATTTGTTTACATTTGAAACTTAGGAGAATAGTGGATTTGTTGCAATATAGAGCAACTAAGCTTCGCAATAACAAAGATAACGCCTTTGCGAATTAAATCATGCTTAATACATTCTGGAATTTATTCGAGGAAATAAGTGTTTAAGATTTACTTCGTAATTTTTAATATAGATATTTTGAGTTTTTAATGTATTTTTGCCTTGTTGCGAAGTGAGAACTGAATTAATTAAAGGAATATTACTGAATCGTCTGTGAAAAGCTGTTTGTTTCTTTCTTTTGTTTTTCTTTTTTTAAAATTTGTTTTATACATTGCTTTAGTTTTATTGTTGTATTTGAATAAATCATGTGGCAACGATTAGATAATTCTTCAGATGATATACATGATTTTTGTGCATTCTGAATTATAAAATGAATGAGATGTAACGCTGTTAAGTGAACCTAGCGTTCTAGTGTCGCTATTGTTACGAATTTCACATTTATTTGGCTATTTATTCAAAATTGTAATTAAAATTCCGTTTTATTTCCCCATGCAACGCAGACGATTTCTGAAGAGAAAGCTACGTCGAAAAAAAAAATAAATAAAAGAGCGCGTGCATTTAATGCTTAATAAATAAATATCTCGTAATTACTGTTGCCATCCAGAAAAATCGTGATTGTTCTACTGATAATTAAAAAGCTTATAAAAGCCGAGTTGAAACAACTCATCTCAGTTGTTGTTGCTGTGGTAGTTGTAGCTGTAAAAAGCGAATTGCTGTTTTGTTTACTTAATGCTGTATTGATTGTAACGATTTCGCTATGAGATAGAATTATTTTATCTGTGTTGAACTGAGTTTTTGCTAAACGTTTAAGATATTGTGCGAATTATCTGTGAAGAATTATTTCAGCGTTTTAATTTATTTCTTGTGGAAAGAATAAATTTTTGTTAACTTTTTACGACTTGTACATTCAATATATAACGAACCCGTACGCACGTAACAATTTTTTGGTGCATCGGCCGGGAATCGAACTCGGGCAGCCCGCGTGGCAGGCGAGCATTCTACCACTGAACCACCGATGGTTTACACACGTTGTTAAAATTAGTAGAAAGAATTACGATGCGTCTTTTTCCCCCGCTCGTGCACAGTGAAAGGGAAAAGAAAATAGGCTACTATAAATTGAGAAGATGAATTATTTTTGGCGCAAACTGAAAAATTGCATCAAGATAAATTTTTAAATTTCTCCGAAAATTTCTCACCAAATTTTACAATATTTAATATTTGGGCATAATTTGAGTCGAAATACGAAAAGCAGTCATTTCATGCAATTTTCAGCTTTAAAAAGTATATATTCATATAAAGATCTATGAGCGCAAGAAGGGATGAGGGATATTTTTACCTCTGTGTTTAATATTTTTGGAATGATTAATAGTTTTTTGCTGGTTTTTAATAATTAGATATACTTGTTGTACTCGTTTTTACTAATTCAAGGTTATTAGAGTTTGAATGATCTCTGTCTTTCTAAAAATTAAATAAATATTACCACATTAATGACTTGCATTTGCCTACCGATTCTTGCATATTCGAGATTCGTTCTGTGGTTGGATGCATGCTGCTAAGAAGCACCACAGTCACCGTAGCCACCACATGCTTTGAAGCCCTCTTTTGTTGCTAAGACTAAAGTTTGCAGTCCGTAGGTAGGGGTAACTGGTGATAAATTTCATAAGCTGTATGTCTTTATGGAGTAAAAGGGGTAGACGATTGCAAGGTGCAATTTCCGAATTCTAAGATTTTCAGCTGATTTGAATTTTATTTTCTGTGATTTTCGAAAATAAAGAAGGATTACAGTGGTGGACTTCGAGGACCATTTGATGGACCACCGCTAGAGAAACGTTGGCGCTAAACTTATTTCGAAAGAGTCAGTGGCGTACCAAGAGGGGGGGAGGTGTTTCCGAAGGTCCTTAATTTTTAAATTATATGTACCTGTGCACAAGAATATTAAAAAAAATGGAGATTGTATTCTGTGATGATAATTACGTATACATGTGTCGTTTATTGTAAATATATATATATATATATTGTAGGGATTTGTATTTATTTTAAATAGCCAATTTAATTTAATTTTACGTACTTTCCAACAAGCTTTCATTTCCCCTAATTGTCAATACCAGAATATTTAAATTTGGTAGCGCGCGTGAAGTAATGCAAATTCTACCTTGAGGAGAAAAGGTTTAAATGCTAAGTTCTAGAAGGAAAAGTTAAGAGAATGTGGGCGTACACTCTACTTTTGTAGAGTGAGCTTCTGCTTGGCATTTATAGCTGGTTAACGTGGCGTAACAGCTGTTACTTTGCTGCCACTAGTTTTCCTATGCTCTTTTAGGAAACAGGATAGCTTGAGCCCTGTAGCGTAATTCTATTACCTGTTAATATCTTCAAATTTTTAGTTTGGTTCTTGCTATTTGAGTCATCGCCCGAGTGAGGCGTAGTTTGTTAGCGTCAAATCGACGCATTGTGAATTTTAAAAAAGTGAATAAAGAGTCCTTTTCACCCTTTTCCTGTGTGGTCTCTACACGCATCTCAGCGATTACACTACAAGACAGACCGGAGGGTCCTACAATACAAAAAATTTGCAGCCGCTCAGTCGTTGCATCTTATTGAAACAAAATCGAGGAACTTCGGACGTTGTTTCAAGCCTCACAAAAATTTTTGACGAGATGGAAAAAAACGAAACCTTACCAAAAATTAAAAGGGTAAGACGTCATTTTCAAGCAGCAAAATTTGAAAAGGACGAAGCTAAAAAGTAATCTGCGCTGAAAATATTAAAGTTTGTTGTGGAAATAGACTTCCAAGAATCAGTCTCACTAAAGACTAAAGTTTGTACTAAAAAAATTTTTTTTTCAGTTGCTTCTTGCGAGAGAAACTTTTCAATGTTGAAGTTGATTAAAAGCTGTTTTCGATCAATAATAAGCCATAAGGGGTGTCCCAGAGAGATTTCCGCCCCAGGCCTCAGTAGCTGTAGGTCGGAAACTGAGAGGAACTATCCATTTTCTGTGTCTAAAAATTGAATATTGTTGATTAGGTTTTGTTAGTGCCATATTTAAATTTCATAAATTGTTTATGAGCATGGTATGTGACATACATTTAAAGTTGCGTGATTTAAATCAAAATTTCCATCAAACAGCCCTACATTACATTGTAGTAGAAAAAATTTATTCTTTTTATCGAAAACTGATACAACTCCGTTCCTGTGGGAAAAGAAACTGGTGGATGGCAATGATTTATGATGCTTCACCTGTCATGGCAAAATGCAAATGACGGCTTCTCATTCGGCGGCTCATTAGTAACTTCCTCATGACTCACAGGCAGCTCGCCGGTCGGCGAGTTAATAGAATTTTGAAACAAGTCTACGGTTTATAAAAAATTTTGAAACAAAGTTCCCAAAACAAACTTCCCTATTGGATAGAAAGGGTTGAGATGATGCAATAAACTTGATGGATTTCTTTTTAATCTATTTTAAGGACTAAGCTTTTTCCATGCAAATTAAGAAGTCAGTTATCGAAAAAATAATGATGGGTTTCAATATTGTTGACTGACCGTACAGTGATCCTTTATGCATTGCAAAAACATGGAATTTTAACTGTGCCAGTGTGACGAATACGGATTTAATGCAGTCGTATCAATTGAGAACTTATCGTTTCAAAGGAATGGGCATGATAAAGAGAGTCGGTATAGTGAGCATCGACTGCAAAAAATATTCAGAAGAGTAATCCAGTATGATTCAGAAATGTATGTTTGTGTGCATGGATATATAATATATACATATTTTTCTTAATCCTGTCCCGATAACAGAAGAATACCTCTTTGTGACCTTTGAAACCTTTTTATATATAACTGGAAGTCTATGTCTGCGACCAATATTTGCGAAAATAAAGGCCAGGAAAAGACGTTTGGGGACACGGTACACAGCAGGGGTCTCCGAACGTTTTAGTTTGTGGGACGCATTGGCTTTTTCATGAAGTTTTGAAAACCAAGACTTAATTAGTTCATCATGCCATGGTGATGTAAACATACACGTTTTTACAAGGCAATCAGATTTTTGCAGTTGGATATATACCGCTATGATAACTTTTTTTAGACTTTCATGCAGTTTCACCTGACGCAAATTTTTTAAAACTGATTTAAATTTGCAAAAATATTCTTATTCCAGAATATCAAAGATTTTTTTCGGTTGGCAGTGTAACTTTACTTTTAAGCAGCTTTACTTACAAGCTTCTTGTTGTAACAGTTTATCAGCGCATTTTGTTTAAATTTAATCAGATACAAACTTTGGCTCAATGGTATTTCATAGTTTTGTCAGTTTTCTGTGGGGGAGAATCCCCAAAATTAAAATAAATTTCAAGATATACAGAACAAAAATTAAAGTTAAAACAAAGTCGCTACTGAAAATTTTTATGAAAGAAATGTCTCTGAATTTCTATAAAATTTCTATTAGCAAACCTAGAATACGATTATGAAAGTGGGCAAAATAACATAAAACCTTTATTCTTGCAAAAAGTTCGATGACAATTTATATTTCCCTGTACAAAGTAAAGGAAGTATTGTAATCGCCAGAAATTTCGGGTGTCATGTTTCAACAGAAATATCCATTTTGACCGTTCCCGAATCCATTTGGATATTCTTTTGCGTACTGTTTGTACGTAAGGACCAAATAAAGATTTTTTTTCAAATGGATTTTTCGTGACATCGGTACGTACGTATTATCTCGCATAATTCAAAAAGGATTAGTTATAGAACGTTAAAATTTTGTATATGGGACTGCTAAAACCTATATTTCTGCACCTCCCTTTTTCATTGCAATCGGGAGTACCACTGATGGTATATATGTGTATACTCGCCCCCCTTACCCGTCTTAAAAGTCGTTACCAGACCTTTATTTTCGCTGTTGTTGGTCGTAGTTATATGCTTCCATTTACAGAAGTGTTTCGAATGACGAAAATCTTCATAGTTTGGCAATTTCAAAATTAAAAAAGCACTTATTTTGGACAAATAATGAAATCTAAGTTTTAATACGGTATTTCGGTTCTTGTACTTATATTTGGGAAAGTTTTATACTCGTTATGAAGAAAAAAAAATAAATACAAGCAGTTTGACTTCCGCACGATAAAATTTGAGCGGAGTATTTAATTTCAAAATTTGCAGTTTTTGGTATTTTCAACTTGCCTTGAAGCATCGAATAATTAAGTTAGAATAATTCGGGGAAATTTCTTTATTTATTTATACAAATGCTAGACATTTGGCCACTAAATTAAAAGTGCATTCGTCAATATACTCCGTATCCATGGGCTGCCTAGAGTTATAAAGCGTAAAGACTGAAGAATCCTTAAGTCGAATTTCAAAAAGATGGGGATTCATACAATCGTGCCCAGTGAAAAGACGAAATAATGCCACGGCTACAGGATGGAAAAATTTGTAATAACTGGCTCTGAACTAGTGAGACACTTCCAAGCCTTTCCTTTAGTTTCATTTGATAGGTAGGAGGCAAATCTCCTCTTAAATTCTAGTTTAATTAGAAGTTTTGCAGAATTAAAAGACATGACATATGGTTATTAGTGGTTTGCAGAAAAGTCGTTCCTTTCTTTGCCAGGTCATTTCCCTCGAAGCCACAGTGAGCAGGAATCCGCTGCAAGACAAGTGAGTCAGCCAAAGTCTTCAGAATCTCCCTACATTCGTAAATCGTTCGAAAGCGTAAAATTTATTGTTGGAGATAGCTTGCAAAGCGGCTTTGCTATCGGACAAAATAACAGTCCGAGGGAAATTACTCTTCCGAGCGCTTAATTGATTCAGAGCAATAAATATAGCCTCAACTTCAGCGTCAAAATTGGCAGTATCTCTTCCCGCTGCCTTATAGAGATGGTTGCAATAGATTCCTGCGCCAGCTCCAGTACCTCGCTTAATCATGGATCAATTTTCTCTTCAAGATATACACAGAAGTCACCATATTCAAGAGAACACAAGGCTACAGTGATTACATTCATTTCTCGAACAAGATCTAGGTCTTTTGCTAATTGATAACCAATTTGATTGAAACCCGCTCGTGTCTTTAAATTTATATCCTTGTTAAAATTGTAATTCCTCCATATTTATTATTTGGGAGCCTGCAAAGTTTTTGAAACAAAATTGCAGCATTTTTAGTAATGTCATGCATGACAGGAGAAATATGCTTAACGTTTCCATAGCCGTTAAGGGGAGGGATTTAACTGCAGATGTTATTCGGCGGATTGAAGATTGATTTTGTAATCTTGTCAAAACGTCGACTGTACTGATAGAAGCAGTCACCAAAACTTCATTACAGTTGTAGAGACATTAGATATTTTTCAAGCAGGAAACGTGAAAAATGAGCAACGTCTTCGACGGGAATCGATCCACGGACCTCTCGGTTACGCGTCGAGCTAGCTGACCACTACACCACGAAGGCATGCGAACAATGCGGGAGAAATATCTTACACAGTAATAAAATAATGGTTGAATGTGCATGAAATAAGTTTAAATGAAGTGCAGCATTAAAATGTATATGATTTAATAAGCCATACTATAAAGTCATGTGGTGTCCACATCAGGTTTTTTTATTTATTTTCGTAAGCATAATTTTGGGACCTGAGGAACGAGTTAAAAGTTAAATTTAGTATTTTATATAAAATTAAATTTTGTAAATTTATAAATTTCAAAATATGAAGGTTAGTACCTTTCAGAACATTTTGTAATAGGAAGGATATATCTGCGAACAGCGGTTGCGAAAATAAAGAGCTGGAAAGGACTTTTATGTAAACGGTATATAGGAATATGTAATAGTTCGGTCCGGGGTTTGAGTCCCGGCGAACGGGGTGGCTGCATGAGATTTTTGTGGTTTTCCCCATGTGTAACGTGTACTAGGCAGTTTCATTTAGAAAGTCCTCCACAAACGCATCGTTCTTCTTAGGAAGTTAGCCCTCGAAATGCTTTGACTTAATTAAATAAACCATTCTGTTATAATTCGCTCTTTCAGCCATTGAAAATTTAGTTGCGTAAGAAAGAAAGCAGCAGCATATAGAAGGTACTGAAATGTTCCTCGTATGAGAAAAAACTACCCCTCAGCGATGGAATTTCCGCTCGCCGAAAGCACCCCACCGACTTTTGTTCCTTGAAAGATGTTGATTTCAATTCTGGCACCCTGGAGATTTGTTTATTTCCTTCTGGTTTGATTTCGAAGGCTGGTTGAAAGTTATTTTCGTTCATGTGCTATAAGATCTGAGATTTTTGTTTTGTCTGTTTGTTTTATTTGTTCTAGAATGCCGGCAAGTGTCCCACCCTTCTTTTCCTCATAAGATTTGTGCAGTTTTTATTGTGTTTTGTATTTACCTCGGTGGTTTCGTCTGTTTACTTTTAAACTGAAAAAGATTTTCGCCTTCGCAAAAAATCTTTTGTTAGAAAAGGCGGTAGAAAATTATTGTGTTTCTCGGCTTATAATGCTTATTAGTTTTTTTAGTTGTGTAACGTAGATTTTCGCTTCGAAAATTAAAAAGGTTAGGAAAGGTGTTTTCAATACATGCCAACGGATGTGTTATGGATTGAATGAACTTAGAACCGATGATAGCTTGATGAATTTTATTTTCAAAAACACTTTACTAGTTCTGGAATTTTTCACACAATAGTATTCGTACAGGTCTTTTAAATATCACAGAGCACAATCAGTAGTTACCACTTCAAATTACTAAGAATGTTTAACTTTAATACAGTCCCAAATGCGTAAACTCTCTCAATGATCTCTCAGTATTCTAGGCTGAACTCTGAACTGAAGTAAACTGAAAAGTATTCGAAGTTCCACCATAAGCCGAGAATAACACACAAGTGGTGCGACTTATTCCGGCTCAATTGAGATGGTGCCCGATGGGCTTATGAGGTTTAGAATTCTGGAACGTAGTTTTCTAAGGACAGATGCAGTGACGGTGCAGGAGGAACCTAGAAATCGAAGGTCTAAGCAGTGTAGTAGTACTTCATCTCTAGAAAGAACTTTCTTCTTACAGAGACATAAAAATATGATATAAAAACATAAATAAATTATATATGCATAAATCATGGTTGCAGGACAGGACAGGAAAAAGCGCA
Organism: Stegodyphus mimosarum; assembly: GCA_000611955.2. Classification (NCBI taxonomy): domain Eukaryota; kingdom Metazoa; phylum Arthropoda; class Arachnida; order Araneae; family Eresidae; genus Stegodyphus; species Stegodyphus mimosarum. The sequence goes on along the minus strand of KK116660.1, from coordinate 379,406 downwards.
GGGGGCACCACAACATCGTCATAGACAAAAATGGTATTACCCCACTGCACTAACCTTTTCTGGCATTTAGTTGACGTAGTAAATTACATTAATTTAACAAGTTATTTACATAAGTAGAACAGATTAACTGGGGTGCAGGTAATTGAGGTACAGATATAATGTTACAAATAATTACGTGTTGCAGTTTGAGTTTTGGTAGTATGCTTGGAGGAATTTAACATTTGGGAAGGTGGCTGTGATGGGAGTTATAATGCTATGTAATTTTTATGTTGGTGGTGTCGTTGCGTAAATGTGCACAGATTTTACGGAGTGCACAGATTTCATTGTGCATAGAGTTCAATGTGCAAGCAGTATGGTACTCACTTAAATACTGATGACTGAGGATAGAAGCACTCCCTGTTGAATACCATATTTGAAGCGAGTGAATACTTTAGATTGTCTCTATGGATAGTTAAATGGTGAAGCAGTAGATTGGGAGTCGTTCTTCAGTGGAGGTTAGCAAACAGTCATGATTCTTTGGATAACTGTGTGGTGGCATTTAGATTGCTAGGTATTCAACATTGCGTTAGTTTAGTTATTTATGAGTGGCATAGTTTTCTACCTTGTTGTTGTAGCTTGTCTATGATTAGTTTGATGCTTTTGTAGGTGTGTTCATGGTTGATTAGGAATCTTTTGAATTGCATTCCCACTTGAGTAGGGTGTTTGAGGCGTTAGTTGGCGGTAAGTGGGCAATGAAAAACATATTGGTCAGAAACGCCTCTTTCCCCACATACACACAAATCAGTAGATGTAAAAATTCTTTCGAAGAAATCATGGTTGCAGATGTATACAAAGAAAATGTTTTTAAAAAAGTATGTTTACAAAGATCAAATTTCACTACATGTAAGTGTGCGCGTGATTTACATGGCATCGTCTTTGGCCAAAAAGTCTAAGGTATAGAAAGTATCACGAAAAAATTTAAATTGAGTGTAAAATGGGACAAATGACTCATCAAATTCTTGGGAAATTACGAACAATTCCGTATTATAGGTAGTAAGACTTCTAAAAAGAATGTGAACTTAAGACATAGATTGACATTGACGAAAAACTGGTGAGTTCACACAAAGCAATACTCTGATTGGCTGTTACGACGAGAGTCAGATTCACTTCAGTATTTGAGCAACATGGCAAGAGTTCGATCGAGTGCAGTGCAAAGGTAAAAAAAGTGCTGTAAAAGATGAGTAGAGATGTAGTGTGTAAACAGTTTAAAACATATGGCACGCAGTGGCAATGTACACTGAAATGCGCTAGATTATGGTTAGACATAGTTATATAAAGCGCTGTGCCGCACTTATGCTCATGTGATGACACTGTGGTAACTGCATGTATAACAAGTGCACTGTGGTTGTTGTTAATCAGTCGTTTCAATTTCCAGCATGAGTAAAACTTCTGATCTAGAAGTCTTCGATGGTGGATAAATGGTACGCACAAAGAATGGTCATTCAATATCCGAAATCGTCAGAGAGCTAGTATTATCAAGATGGAGAGTGTCAAGTGTATGCCGAGAATATAGGAATGGTTGGGGAAAAAATTAGCGATTGGGCAAACTGCAAAAGAGAATCAGCCTTGAACAAGCATTGTGTTAGACAGCTCAGCCATATTGTTCGTAGCCAACGAAGCTAGATATTCACTCCAATTGCCACCTAGCTGAATTAGGGAACCAGTCGTACACTCAGTAAACGGACCCTGCAACGCTCTCTTCACCGTATGGGCTTCAGAAGCCGTAGACCCACAAGAGTGCCATTTCTCAGTGCACGCCGTCGGGCTGCACATTTTGCCTGGGCAAGAGAACACATAGAATGGAATCTAGAGGACTGGAGTGATGAGTCTAGATTCCTAGTACTTAACTTTGACAGGAGGCTGAGAATATGGCGTCAGGCTCATGAAGCCATGGATCCTGCATGCCAAGTTGGAACTGTTCAAGACTATGGCGGCTGAGTCATGGACTGGAGTGTTTTCTCTTCGCAGTGTTTCGGATCTTTAATATTTATACCAACCTCCCGCAGTGCGATTCAGTACGTAGAATTGTGGGCGTACACCTTCATTCGTTTATGTTGTTCTGTCGTTTACACTATAACACAGTATTTTAGCAAGGTAACTGCACCTTTCACAGACCCTGGTTGGCTACTGCCTGGTTGGATAAGCATTCCCTTGACTTCTCTGTCAGGCATGGGCTCCCTAAAAGCCCTGACTTAAATCCCATTTAGCAGTTTGGGATGTTTTGGAGAAAGATGTGGAAGCACATCACACAACACTAGCGACCCTTCCTGAATTACTCTGCTCGACATTGAAAATGCAACACCAAGAAGGAGTGGTCAAAAAGTGATGAAATTTGGAAAAAAGACAGAGACGGCAAGCAGCAATAAGTGATCTTTATTTCAAAATGATAGTCAGAATACAGAGCGAGAACGGCCTCGGCTCAGTAGGATGTAGGGCCCCCACGGACAGCGATACACGAAGAAACACGTCTAGACATAGAGTCAATAAGAGTGTGGATGGTGTCCTGTGGTATGGCTTTCCATTCCTTTTCAACCATTTGCCACAGTTCGTCTTCTGAACGAGGCAGGGGTAGAGTCTGCAATCGGCGTCGAATCACATCCCACGCATGTTCGATTGGTGACAGGTAAGGAGAGTAAGGTGGCCAGGGTGGTGGCCAGGGAAGCATCTGTATACCTTGCAGAGCATGTTGACAGATGCGAGCACTGTGTGGTCGTGCGTTATGATTGCATTAGGTAGCCCCATGAAGGTAGGGGATTGCCACCGGCCGCAGTATATTATCCAAGTATCGTTGGGCCGTCATAGTGCCCTGAATACGAACTAGAGATGACCTGGAATCGTAGGCAATAACGCCCCAAATCATTATGCCACGTTGTCGCGCGGTGGGGCGTTCCACAGTTACTGCCGAATTAGATCTGTCTTCACGTCGATGCCACACACGTATGCGGCAACTGTCATATAAACAGAAGCGTGACTCATCTGAGAACACGACGTTTCGCCATTCTGCCATCCACATCGCTCCATTCCGGCACCTATCTAAACGTTGGCGTCTATGCTGTGGGGTCAATGGCAGTTTTTTTAACGGACGCCGTGAGTGCAGGCCACGTTCAACCAATCGACGGGAAATGGTTCTCGTCGACACGGGAACATCCAGGGTATCTTGCACGAACTGCAGAATCGTGGTACAAGTGACTTGCGGGACCGCCACAGCTTGTCGGTAGATGCGTCGATCCACGCGTGCTGACGTCACTCTGGCTGCACCTGCACACCTCCTTCTTCCCACATTCCCTTGTTCCAACCATGTTCGCCATAGCCGATGCACCGTGGTCGCATCCATGTGGATATCAGCTGCGATTTGACGTAAGGACCAACCCGCCCTTCTCAGTCTGATCACCATACCTCTCGTAAAATGCTCTATCTCCTGGAAGGGCCTTTGTTGATGGAGGCCTGGCATTCTCTCCTATTACACGTATCCTCTGGGACAAAAACCGATAATTCGTCTGGCAGAAATAACGACACGAATATTGCCCATTCTGCACGTTCATTCCCTTATATCTTACTTCACGTGCGTCGGAGGACTGCGCATTTCACATCATTCGCATAACTCAGTGACGTGCGTCTACTTAAAAATTTGCATAAATTTCTGACCACTCCTTCTTGGTGTTGCATTTTCAATGTCGAGCAGTGTATGAACAGGTCAAGCTGATGTTTAGCAAGCCGTTTCCGTGGAATGCTTCCGCAAGCTTGTTTCCTTGCGGAAGCATTCGCAATCTATGCCTTGTCGTCTGGCAGCCGTTATCAAGGATAGAAGAGGCCCAACTCCTCTAGCCTTGATAGCAAGTCATTATTGACTTGCTATTCCTAATTTGGTGACACTTCAGTGTAGTATAATTATCTCGTATGCTGGAAGTGACGTCATCCGCATGGTAGACATGTAGGCATAAGAAATCACATTAAAGAGTGGCAAAGGACCCATCAAAATTCATTAAAAATGATGACAATAGCATGAAATAGGTTAAAAGTGTCATTAAGCAAGTTCGGACGTAGAAATAAAGAACCTTCAGTTCGGAAGGGCAGTCCACTTCAAGTAATATTCTGATTGGTCAGGTGTTCGGTGAGAATTGCTATTTAAGGTAAGTTGCAAAAATTGCAGTTTTATCCTTTAATGAATAGGCAGTGCAGTTTGAGTCCGAGCTAGGGCGACTGCACGAAAATGAGCTTTTGAGGTTTTTGATGGACTTCAGAACTTATTATCCGTGGGATCAAGACTTTGGATCTTGCCTTTTCAAAGCTTGTGTTTATATTTGTTGACAGCAGATTTAATATCTCTGTTGAGATGATTTATGGAGCGTTTGAGCTCCAGGTCCCAGTTGAGGTGGTAGAGTTTGTGTCTCTTATTCCTATCTCTGATGAGATTTCTTATGTGCTGAGGAAGTTCAAATAGTCTCTCACTAGTATTTACAAAATCAGAGGAATCATGTCAAAATTTTTATGCAATTTGTACGGTTTGTAACCTCATTGTCCATTCCTTTTTTTAGAATTTAGATGATGTACTTGCAGGTAATCGTTCTCCATGAGGTTTAGGAATAATCTCCAGTCAGTGATGGTCTTATATGGGGGCATTTCTCGTGTCGTAAACTCTAAAAATGCAGTGAAAAGTAGATGACCTGAGCTAAGTTTTTGCTTCACATCAATTGCAGTTGGGATGGACGTAGTGGAGAACTAAAGCTAGGTACGTCGGAATGATGGAGGTTCGCAGACGTATAAGTTGCAATGGAACGTGAAGAGCCGCAGGATTATTCATGACGTAGCTGTGCAATGCAGTGTAGTTGTTTATGCTACAGTTCCTGTCAGTGTGTTTCGCATTTAAATCCCCAGCAAGAATTTTAAGCGTCTCTAAAGGAAGCAGAGAGGTAGAGAAAGTATTCGTGAGCCTCTCTTTTGATGGATTGTAGAGTTCTGTTACATGCAAATCTCCGTATATTAGAAGGGAAACAAAAGCCATAAGTTCTTCAGATCGTGAAATTCTACTTTCCCTGACGAGACAGGAGTCGTAGTTTCTTTTGATGTAAAGAACTAAGCCACCTCCTCGGTGGCTTATATGGCCACATCTGCAAGCGTGATAGTTAGGAATGTGTAGTTTAATCCCTGGGGAGGCTTAGGTCTCAGTGATAAAACTCACATCAGTATCATGATCGTACAGGAAGTTGCTGCATTTCCATTAACCTGTTGTGGAACCCGCAAACGTTCCAACACATCTTGCATATGGCAGTGTGGCTAATGACGTAATTATCCATATAGGTTTACGTGAGATTCCTTCACATGTGGTTTGGTTTTCTTGAATCGCATTGAGGAGGGGTAACTGATCACGGAGACCAGGTCAGTTAAATTTTTAAGAACTTGCTTTGCTTAGAGCAACCAGGATTAGACCGACGGAGAGAGCAGAGGAGTAAGATCTATTGGTATGAAGCGGTTTGCCTAGGTTTTAGATTTTGGAGCACTTTTCGGCTTGGGAAACATAGCACAAATACGGAAGATAAAGGTGTTAGAAATTTTCCTGTTTGCAAAGGTAGGTAGCACATTCTTGTCTTTTTTACACAGATAGGCTTCGTGATTTTGTCCGCAGTTCACGCATCTAGGTCTGTGATTGCAGTTTGTTTGGGTGTGATGGACCTCTGGCAGCGTTAGCACTGTGGATCTGACTCTTCTCCTAAAGTTCGATTTTCATGTTCATTCTTAAGATGAAGCCTGCATGATAAAGTTTCTTTCATCTGTCGGTTTTAGGGAGCGTGAGAAGAAAAAGTGGGTGGCAATTTTATCGCGAAATAATTTCGCCCTCACGCTCTTTTGAATCTGTCTTACAGATTCGTCACGGAATTTAAGTTCAATTAGTTAAATTTGAGTATCCTTTATTTTAACTCTTTCACGACCAAAGCGCCCAACACGGCCCTTCTTTGAGATGACCACAACCGCCCCAAAACGGCCGAGATTGCGATCCTGTTTTCTTCCCTCCCCCTAAGGCAGGGATGGGCAAACTACGGCCCGCGGGCCAAATCCGGCCCGTCGGAAGACTGTATCCGGCCCGCGGATAGAATCTTAATTTGCCGTTCCGAAGCAAATTAAAGGAAATATATATTTAAATATTATATTTCCATCTCCTTTTCTACTTTGCTTAAATATTACTTTTTTTCTTCCTTTTGTTCAAAGGATTGATGATCTTTTTACTGTCTCTATTTTTTTTTTGCAAACCATAAATCGACGGAAATAGCAAGCACAAACAGCTTTCAATCGGTAGTGTTAAAAACGGAAGTACTTTGTTAGTTATAGCTGTAGATTGGCGCTAAGAATCGTTATCTGTTTTTGGGGGAGAAGACGTATGCCAATCCAATATAAGTGAATCAGACCTCATATTTGGCAGACTGCGCATTTTAAGCGCCAGCCATCGGTCTTTTCTTTTGTCACGAGTTCTAGTATTATTGATTGCGTATGGAAAGATTGCGGACGTATAGCATCATTGTGAATAGTGGTGAAATTGTTAAAAGTATAGCGTAGCTAGTGCTTGTTTGTAAAATATTCCAACCCCAAAATGTCTACTAAAAAACGTAAAGTTGATTCAGAATGCAGTGCTTTTAATGATGAATGGACCTAGAAATATTTTTTACAGTTGTAAAAGATAAACCAGTGTGTCTCATCTGCAATGAAGCTGTAGCAGTCTTCAAAGAATATAACATCATTATCGAAAGTGAGTTTCCCGAATTTAATATCTCACGCCCACAAAATCAGTGTTATGTTGGATTCTCCTTAATTATGTGAACAAGCGTTTTTCATCTTATATATGTGAACAAGTGTTTTCAACAATGAACCTTAGAATGAATTATTTCAGAAGTAGAGTGGCAGATGAGCAGTTAGCCTCGTTCCTTAGAATCAGTACATCTCACTTCGAACCTCAACATAAGAAACTTTTAAAAATGAAATCGCAATTTCATTCTTCTCATTAACATATTTAAATTGTAATACTTGTATATGTTTTCAAAATTTTAGAAAAATTTACCTTGGCCCGCCGAACTTTTTTTTTCGATTTTTGGCCCGCGAACGAAAACGTTTGCCCATCCCTGCCCTAAGGTATACAGTTTCCCCATATGCATAGTATCAGTTTACTGCAGACAGCTTGTTCTAAGAGGTTTAATTGTGGTTTCTTATCTTTAGGTTGCACGTGACATTTCGTTGTTGAATTTCTGATTTCAGTTTAAGAGCTTCAGAACAGGTTTATAAAGAAAGGGGTCAAAGGCTAATGGAATTTTTGTTAGAAAGTACAAAGGAATTTTCACACCTATTTCTGCGTTAATGGACGGGGAGGAGAGGAAATTGCTGTGAAACTAGAAAAGTATTTCGGGCGTTTCGGTATTTTAAGGATACAAGTTAGCGAAGGGTTTGGATTTCAAAGAGTTAATATAAGCAGGCATGCTACGGATGGCGATTTTTAAATGCTTGCTTCTGTTGAAGCGTACACCCTCATCTATAAATATCTCTGCCATTTAGCGACAGGTGGCTGGGTTTGAGACCGCGGTTTTTGTTCGATTCTTAATTATTTCCACATATGAATAATTTTTTCGGAAATTGTGAGATTCACGGCACTCCTGTGGGTATACTTGGGGAGTGACTTGCAGGTCGTTAGAAGCTGCGTCTGCAACAAAATTTCCGATTGGCTGCGCTGTCGATTGATAGATTCACGTTTGCGAATCCGGAGTTAGCAATTCTGCAGGGCCGGACAGTGGCTGACTTAGTAACGAGAGTGACCGGCGTGAGACCGAATCCTCGTTTCCGTCTTCGATTCTCTTTAGTAACAGTGAGTTTTCCCTCTACGGTCTCAGCTTGCCTGTCCACATCAAGAGGAGTTTCCACGGGTTCGTCTGCAAAACTGAAACGGAGGGGTCTAGCTATTCATCCTTCGGGTTTGGGCTGAGCGAACACTAACTGCAGGTTCGAAAAGACTCAGACAAATGATAGGTTATGGGATGCCTTGGTTACCTCGAGCAGATTCAGCTTTTAAGTTGCTGGGAGTCATCTTTCATGTGGACAGGAGCACTGTGGGTGGCATGACGGTTCCGTCTTTTTAGCGGCAAGCTGTTGATGTCGTCGCGAATAGCATAAAGGATTTTGAGTTCTTCGCAATGAGAATCAGGGACATCGTCACCCTGTGCTTCAGTGTCAGCAGTGGGGAGCCAAAGACGTTTATAAGTTTCTCAGTCATGATGACTTAAGTTACCTTCACGCTTCAGTCAGCCAGTCCTCTATCCGTCGAAAAAACTCTGTACTGAAAACTGATGCTTCGTCCGGTCGTATATAATTTTCCCCCGTCCGCCGCGAAATTTCCAGTACTTCTGATTTTTCAAAATTCCTGGAAGGCATACTTAGTTACAATTACATAGGGCCAGATACAGTTACAGTTACATAGGGATCGGACAGAAATGTAGCCATATGGCCGCCAAATTTGTCGAGAAAAAATTAGCCGCCAAAATTACCGTCTGTTTGGCGCTACCTCGCCAATTAGGCGAGATAGCCATTTATCTCAATGTTAAAGGAACGTATCCCTGTAACCGATGCTTGGCACTCTTGAGGCCTTTCATGGGTGCTTACGTATTAGTGCAACCACCTTGGAGGCCTTTTACAGAAGAAAAAAGTGATTCGGGGAATTTTCGGATTGCAACTTACAATGGGTATGATTACATAAAGAAATGTTTTGCGCGTGGTTGCGAAAGCTTGGAGACTTCTGAAAATTTGGCGATTTATACTAAGGTGGGCGCGATAACACCCCCTTTCGTGTTATATTATGCAAGAGACGCTATAGTTTACATATAATTTCATTAAAATTATTTACATATATACAAAATTCATAACAGTACCAATTTTATTGTGCATTTGAGATAAATATGTTGCCACTGTTCGCTTTTAAATCGCGGAGTTGGTTAACTCGAATTTTCTTAAATTCGCACAAAATAGGAAATAAATTTTAAAAAAAATCGAAATTACAAATTCCCTTTTGGAATTGCATGTGTTCGGGTGGAGCACTACTTGGAATCAAAATCCGGTGGCTGGAGATACCTGCGTTTTTCTACAATGCGAGGAACATAGTACAAAGGAAGCCAAAAGCAACTACCGCAATATATGAACACTTAGCGGCCTATCCGCTCTACCAATCGAAATGAAATTTCAGATATTGTTATTTGGAGATATCCGCTGAAATGTGGATGATTTAAAACAACAGAGCTCTCACGATTGCGGTGTAACAGTGGAAAAATTTATATATTATTTTTTTTCCTGAGCAAAATTACCATCACGTGGAAAAACTATTATAAATGTCGTTGGAACGATACAAGCATGACGAAAATTGCCGGCATGAAACATTTGCAAAAAAGTGCAAATGTTTTGTAGTATACCAGGGACAACACAAGGCAGGAAAGGGGAAACTTTTTAATTAAAATTACAAGTTTTCAATGGCCAATTTCACAAATTGGTCCGTTTAAGCATTAAATTATGGCAGAGCACTTGAGGGCTATCTACTTAAGAGGAGGGATACCTTTGTGGAGGAATTTCTTAGGGAATTGGCTCGTATACACGTTATACATAGGAAAAATCACGAGGACATCTATGCAGCAACCCAGGATTCGAAACACTTCACCGAACTACCAGTGTTTACCGCTCGGCCGATGGTGGGCTCTCCACCTTCGCAGACGATAACGCATTACATGCGGGAGATTGTTGACAACAATGACGAGTGTAACATAGCGGGAGGAATCTGTATAGCTTCACAATTTATGGCATCTTTCAATTCTGACACATTTTGTGGGTCTGATGTTCAAAAAATCCCAGAATAAGAAATCTATCGGTGTGAGGCCGAGAGAAGGCGGTAGCCACGAAACTTGTAATTCTAACAGGAAGTCCCCCCCTCTCCTCTCGTAATGCTATCATTAGACCTTTACAATGCAAATCTTTTATGCCGGCAATTTTCATCACACATGTATGGTTCCGATGCCATTTATGGTTTTGCATAGCGTTGATCAATTTGCGCATGGAAAAAGTGTCTGTTGCCTTTCGAAAATTACGAAATGTTTTCCTTGTAGCCATAATCATGAGAGCTCTGTTATTTTCAATCATCCCAGTCTCGAACGCATGCCTTCAAATAACACTATCTGAAATTTCACTTCGATTGATTGGGCGGATAGCATGCTAGGCACACATATATCAGGGAAGTGTTTTATGACCATCCTTATGCATATAGACATACAGATTTTTTATTATAGGGGCGTTATCCCAGAAAGGCTGTTAGTTTCGAAATAGCATTTTGTTTCGAATCACTAAAAGCGTTGAATCACGTTTCAAATTGTTGCCGCCAAATATTATCGCCCGGTATTATACGTAAAGAAATTAAATAATAAAAGATCTGCATAAATGTACGTATGTTTCTCGCAATGAGAAAAAACAGCGGTACCTAGAGCCGTCAAATTGTGAATGACGTAGTCCTTCATCGAAATATGGGGATCTGGAAGCCCGAATTTTGAATTTGTTTTATTATCTGTAAAACTTGAGTGAATTTTTAATTAAAAAACTCATCGACTTCAAAGCGAGCAGTGTACGGAATAAAATATTTTTATCTCCAGCCCGCGAGATTGTCTATCGAAAATTCTAAAGATACGCTGTTTTTAAATTTTTTTAGCTCAAAGAGGTGTTAGCCCAAATGTTCTCGAAACATATATGTGTGTGTAAATGAAAATCGCCTCTTTGGGCGTAATATAAAATCTGAAAGCTTTTAGATAAATGCATCCCGATAACATTTGGTGGACAACCATTTGAAAAGTGATTCAGACACAAAAGTGATACCGACAAAAATTTATTTTCGAGCCTATTAGCGCATCTGGGACTAATAATGTTTTGTGAGAAAACAAATCTTTGTCAAACGATCGAAGAATTACTGATAAACTTAATACATTTTGATGGTCGAGAAGTGAACTGAAAAGGTTCTTGGGTTCCACACATTCTATCTGTAAGAAATCCGGGCTAATAATTCAATCACCTTTAAATTGTTGCTGCAACGACGTAGCAAAGAAGCATTTCTCGATCGTGTGGGGTCTGTAGATGAGAAATGGGTCTTCTGCAGGATCAGATGCAATTATCCTGAAGTCGAGAAATTTCCCGAAGCACCGATGCTACCGTAAACCCTCCTTATCATCTGATACCGATAGCTTATAAACGGATGAAACATTAAGCACATTTGCAGGATTTTGACAAAAACAATAAAAAAAGGATAATAATAATAAATTCACTGAAAGAAAATGATTTAATAACACCTCCGAACCCCCCCCCAATTGAAAGCTAAACTAATGGTAAACTTATTAAAATTCATCGTCTAAACCGCACCGTCATTAGCTTGGCGCGAATTTATAACTGTTGGATTTAATTCTTTACGACACATAAGAGTGGGAAATTTTCATATCCCGTAACCTGGACGATTTCATAACGATGCCCTGCTATAAAAATGTCGCCGACTTTTCGCTAGCAAAAAAAAGAAGAATTTTCAATGAGCTATTAATGTTGCTTTATGTTTCATGCGATAAACTATATCGTCACGTGTATATATATTCGAAAAATTAAAATGGACCAAATCTAGCTCTAAAAAAAATGAGTTAATGTAAATGTGATCGATATTGTATGAAACAACGGCATTCTATAAAATACCTAAGCATTTTATAGAATGCCTAGCATTTTTAGGCAAAGTGTTTAAGGTTTATCCTAATTTTATTAACAGTTATTTTATGCATTTTTCCTATCATTTCTAGTTTTAGCTTACAATTTCGTACCAGAATGTAATTTCAGAAACGAGGTTAATGCAAATGAGTAGGAATAGTATTTTAAGTCGATGTTTCACCGACTTCGAGAGAGAGAGCCTGAGTTCCTGACTTAGCGCGCGTTTGCCTTTTGGCTACGTCTCTCTCTAAGCTATTGCTACGTTCGGCCGTACTTTAGGCCCTTGTTTCGCTTCGCTGACTTAATTAAGATTTAGGGGCCAACTACTTAGAATCTAGATAGTTTCGGCTATTCATTGAAGTTCAAGCCCAAGTGGAGGCTTTACTGTACACTCCGAGTTAGGAGTTGATTGTATCATACATATAGTGAGAAATAAAGGGTAGTAACCCTTCGTAAGTCTTCTATTCACACGCTTAAGCGATTATTCGCTTATTAGTGTTTGTGGGGTTCAAGGATTGAACACTGAATTAAATAAGTAAAACCCCCACAGTATGAAATAGGAGAATTATTGTATGCTTTCTCTAGGCATTCTAGGCATTGTAGAGAATGACTGTTGCTATATGAGCAAAGTAATTAAAAAAGGTCATGACAACGGTTATTTACAGTACGTTAATTTAAAATTTACAAATGTAGCTTTGAAAAAATAATGGAAGAGTGTCATAAAAACCGTTATTCAAAATTCGTAAAGAAAAAGAAAAGTTGTATAAAACAAAATTTACGCTTTTTTTTTATCAAAAACTATGTATGAAAATGTATTAAATGTATGGATATTCGAAACGAATAGGTGATGAATTTCATACTTTGCCGGTTTGTCATTTAGACATGTATGAAATGTTAATCGTTTCATACATTACTGGCTAGTAACATGCTGGCTTTTATACATTGCCGGTAACGCATGCAATAAAATATTCTCTAGATAGATCTACAATAATTGAAAATCTAGTATGCATATATTAAAAAAGTCATTTTAATATATTTTTGAATGAAAAGGAAACAGCATCTGTGCATAGTATGTTGAAAGAAATTTTTCCTATTTTGTTAAATGAAATATATTTGAGAAATTAATTTGAAACTTAAAACTAATTGTTTCTGTGGTACACGTAGTTGTCTAGGAACTGACTGCATCAACACATTGCTTTTCTGTTCAGCTCTACTTGTTAAAATGGGAAGGAGGAAGAAACGGTTCTGTCTTAGTGAAGTTGTTTACAACTGCACAAATCTTCCTTTGAATTTTATGGCCTGCCATTAACAACAACCTCTGAAGCAACCTTGACACATAGGATCTTCTGGTTGTGGTTATAAACCCAAAAAGCAAAATCGTGAATACCAAATCTACCAATCGCTGCGCTCGAAACTTTTTATTTTCCTGCCTCCGACTCTTTTCTGGCATCCGGCCAGAGAAAATAAACATCTCCGTTTATTTCATATCAAAATCAGACCCACCTCGTTAAGAGAGTCCGTGAGCGGACGCTGTGTGAAAATGTGCTTACTTTATATCGAGAATTCTAAAATTATTATTATTGTGGATCTAAAAATACTTGCAGAGTGTGAGAAATAGAATGGGTAAAAAAATGATCTGTTGTTAGGTTTGCCATATACGTGAACTTCTCGTGGGTTTGAATTGTTTTTAACTCAATAAAAGATTTTCAGCTTTACTGTTTTGGTTCCGCTGGGTTCATATCAACACTAACATAAAGCTGCTCCAAGTCGATGTGACATAATTTCGTTTTTAATCCAAGTTACAGTAAAACCTTTTTTGAACGCGGGGTTACGTCATTAACACATTGCGCGTAAGGCAAAATCGTGTTCTTCAAAGTTTACTTTCCCTAGAAACGGGCTAAGTTTAGTTCAGATTAAGTAAATTATGTATAATTTATACAAACCTAATTGTTATTGTAATTAAAAGGTAAAGACGAAACCATTGTTAACCGAAGAGATTTTTATTACTACTTAATAAGCAGGGTACATGATACAGTTACTTATTTAAATAGCTGGTGATTTTCTCTTGAGCAGTGTCTGACAGAACGCATTTAACGTTTCCCGGTAAGGAGAGCGAAGTTTATTAAATAATAAATAAATAAAATAATAATAATCTAATAAAGTGTCCTGTTCTTTCCTAATAAATAATAAATATCCTCTAAAAAAGTGCCTATTCTTTCCTTCGTACGTCAATTACCATTACAAAGTCAGATAGTTCCTGTGTCTTTCTTAACAGGTAGTTTAACTTCTTATTAAAGGTTCTTTATTTTCTTTACTGATGATACTTTCACTGTCGGCTGGCATTATAAGATCATCCAGTTTCTTCATTTGTCATTTCTCGATCAATTCTTTCACTTCTTCTTCTACCATATCCGAAAATCCTTTGCCTTCAGCTGCTTTTGCAATTTTTACGTTTTCCTTGGCTTCATTTTCAATCGATGGAAATCCTTTAAAATTATTGACATTTCCTGCGCACAGCTGATGCAAGCAAGCATTCATTATTGATGAAGCCACTTGTTCCCGCGTGTTTAATCATTTCTGTGAGTGTTTTTTGTTGAACTGCTTCAAAAATGCCAATAGTGTGCCATGCTACTTCGTTTATTGTTTTATTTAGAGAGGTGTGAACATGCTTGGCATAAGCTTTGAATGTCTTTTGTGACTCCTTGTGTAGAGACATTAGGTATTTATGAAGCAGGAGACGTGAAAAATGAGCAACGCCTTCGCCGGGAATCGAACCACGGACCTCTCGGTTACGCGTCGAGCGTGCTGACCACTACACCACGAAGGCATGCGAAGAAGGCGGGAGAAATACCTTATACTTGATCCACTAGGTTAAGGAAGTGGTGTTCCGTAGAATAAATAAAACCTTTATATTTGGAAGCAGCGTTGTGATCATATTTTGCTGTTCTAAGTATTGTTTGACTTCTTTAATAAATGAATTTCCAAAATAATCGTTAAGGAGAACTATCGCAATGCGGCCGATCCTGTGCAGCATACAGCGTATAACTGAGATTCTCTAAAATTAAATGAAAAAATTTATGAAATATACAGTAAACCCTTGCCAAAGGTGAATTTGCGTATACGCAAGTTCACCTTTGACAAGGGTTTACTGTATATTTCATTCTTACCCATGTTACAAATCAAGCTATTTAGTCTACACAGTAGGCGCTACTATGTCATCGCGTATAATGTTATGGAGATTTCTCGTTTCGTCCTTTCCCTTTTCATCCTGTGCTCAAAATCGGGTCGTTTCATTCTCTATTTTCCCCTTCATCAGTACGCTTACTCATAGAAGGCTGAATTTCCCCCGATTTATCCCCTTTTCAAAAGTCGTTGTTAAGGGGATCATTTTTGTTAAGACAGAACAAACTTATGTAGAACAAATATTATGTGATAAATGCCAGTCGGCTTAACCCTCTGGCTCTTCATTCCGCGATTTCCACGGGCATCTCAAATGTAGCAAAATTTGCCAAGAAACCCACTGTAACAAAACTTCATTGACAAATTCTAAAGATGTTGTATTGCAAGAAGGAAACCATTCCTTATTCCCAACATGATTAAATCAAGATATAAAAATATATCAGAATGTGTGTGTGTTGGGAGGATGATGTGTGACGAACTTAACTCCAGTTCAGCAAAATATTGAATATTGAATATTCGTTGAGTACGCGTCGAATGAATATACAGAAGACAATTATGCTTATATACCAGCTTAGTGTGGAAAAAAAATTACAAAAAATTTCTCAAAAACCTCTTAGTATAAAAAGCTTTTTTTTTTTAAATTGACTTTAGATTCCACTTAGTAAATAATTATAGTGAATCCTGTATTGGCGGCCTCTGTAAGAGACCTGCATTTTTTAGAACATAAACAAAACACTAGCAGTGAATATCACCTCTCTAGAACCATGATATCCGAAATATCTTATAGGACCGTAGATAGTCGCGTTTAAAGGGGGCTCAGTGTAAAGCGTGGTTCTGTTTCTTTAGAAATACGTAGACTTAAAAAAAGACATTATATGACAAAAACGTAATTAGATTCAGATATACACTTTTTGAACATAGTTCAAATTCATTATTCAGTTCAGAATAATTTTTTAAAAGAAATGGTAAATAAGTATTAGAAATCAAAAGCTAAGTGAGGTCACAGCAGTAAAGCTCATCTCGTCTAAACCACTTTAATCGACCGAAACGGTGTTCACTTTATACTTTTATTTAATTTTGTTTCGTACAGTGACTTTTCGAAGAACACATCAAACGGAAAGGAAAGAATTGGTAGGGGAAAGGCAGAGGATGAAACGGCACTATTTCCAGTTGGGGATGAAACGGGAAAAAACGAAACGGCACTGAGAGAATGTTGTGCTTCGGATATATAGAATTGCCGAAGACCCGTCCACATGTATGTGGAAGCACGGAAAAGACATCGTTTACTGTAATGAACTAGTGGTTACATTATCAAAATACAAAGTGCGCACATAAAGTAACCGGATAATTTCTTATGAGTAAGAAAAAAGGTTACTAATTTTTATCTCCTTTATCCTCTGGAATTACCACTGCGGCAAAGATAGCTTGGCATCGTCGCCGCAAATTATTTTTCGACCTTTTCGGTCTCGTGGCGCCATCTATAATGGGTGTTGTGAACCAATTGCTCCTTGGTCTGGTTTTAGTTAGATATTAACGATGGCATTTTGTCAATAGAGGACGCTTTGATGGGTCGTTCTTATACCAGACCGGCGTAAAAATCAACAATTAGAAGGGAAGGTTCGGCGTGACTTTCACAGGTAGTTTGTGAATGTTTGCCTTTGTCAGTAAGAAGAAAACAATGAATTTTAAAATCTTGGGGGGGGGGAACTGGTTGAAGGCATTGAGGAACTACACAAATATTTAAAGTTTTATGGAACCTTGAGTTAAAATGCTAGAGGAAAAAAGTATACGAGGGGCGAAGAATACGCTAGGAAATACAGTGTTTGATGTTTATCATGCTGCGGCTCGAAACTGCTAGTAGAATTTAAAAGTCAGCGCTAATTCATGTGAGGTTCCCATGGGGCTAAGGTAAGACACTGTTCAGTTAACATCAGATATCTGTCAGATACTAACTCAATGTCCTTAGGATATTATAACATTAATATTATTATGTATTATTATGTAATATGTTATAAGAATGTAGGTTTCTTTTAAAGATATAATATCCTGATAATTACCCTTAGTTTGTCCGTGACTATTTTTCATTTGCTATATTTTTTTATTTTACAAGGTAAAGATGTAAATGACCAGTTTTCAATTATAATCTCCCCCCCCCCTTTTTTTTGTACGAAACAATATATTCTCAAGAAAAAAAAAAAAGAAAGAAATTTTGCTTATCGATTATCTATGTTTAGTATCTATTACCTCATCTGCAACTACAACGGTCCTAAGACTGATAAGTAATCGAACTTCCACTGTTAATTAATAATTCGCGAACGTTCTGCGCATGTAAATAACCTGTTATTACGTTGGCAGCGATTCGTTGTAACACTATCATTTGGTTTGCGGATAGTCTCATTGTTTACTCTGTTGACATCTGCTGAGCGGGGCTATATTTGCAATCATTACCTTATCTCCAAAGCGAATCAAATTCTGATTCTCCATCACCATCGCCATTTCGATGACTGTTTGTCTGTGTTCTGGATTGCGACAAAGTTTACAAATATATATATAT